>JAYJMB010014552.1:30341-45810 GCA_036873735.1 Pouteria campechiana
TCTCATCAAACCCTTTAAGCAATTGCATCAATTAGAAATAAAAATAACATAAAATAAAAAATAAAAAATAAAAAATAAAAAATACAATTTTTCTCAACTTACTGTTTTGGCGCTGTAACCCCAAAATCTCCTATCCACATTGCTTCTGCAAGTCTTGTTCTGGCACCGTGACACTAGAATCCGGTGTCTCGGTGCCAAAATTCCCTATCCAAGCCACCTATGCCTTTATGCACACTGGTGCCATGGCGCCAAAATCTATTACCCACTTTATGCCCTAATTTTTTTCCTTGGTTGTTTACCCTATTCAATCCCTCTTTGCCCACACTAATAGTCATGCTAACCTTTTTTTTTAAGCCTAACTTTACTTCATTTATATATCCCTCCATATGTCAACCATACATGATTCTCATGTACTTTTAGTCAGTCTATACTCATGATTTTGAATGGATTAACACATGTATTATGCCACTAAACACATAGGTTTGCAATTGCTAGTCTTAATAACTTCATGTGCACTTTATATGCACTCTATATTCCTTACACTAATGGTGTTATAAAACCATATGCCAACCATGACAACCACCTAACATGGTAAGTACCACATAACATAGTAAGTCTAATGAAAACCAGAATTCAATGCTCAATATGAATATTCATACCAAATCAATATAGATACATAAGGAAACATAACATAACTTAATGAACCTACTTACCTTGATATTGATAACTACTCTCTTCTACACCTTAAGTTTAGTAATTGCAAGTCCAACTCAACAACTAAAATTCCTATGCATACAACACATGGCTCATTAGCTATTTCATTTAGTTAGGTTCTACAAAACATCATTAAATTTAACTCAGCTCAACTTCTTCAATTATTCCATTCTAGAGTTTACTCAATTACCCTATTTA
Source organism: Pouteria campechiana (assembly GCA_036873735.1). Classification (NCBI taxonomy): domain Eukaryota; kingdom Viridiplantae; phylum Streptophyta; class Magnoliopsida; order Ericales; family Sapotaceae; genus Pouteria; species Pouteria campechiana. The sequence continues at coordinate 31,254 of JAYJMB010014552.1, forward strand.
AATCCTGATCAAAAAGCAATTAATGGTTTGCTAACACAAATTAATGGCTTTACACCCTTCTTAGTGTCATTTTATCAAACATTTGATATGCACTTTTGAGATTCTGCATCTAGTTACAACCAATTTATGGTTTCTTACCCAAACTATATGTAAACATGTTTTAACATATGACATACCCCAAGTAATGTCCCCAACATCCAAATCATGGCTAATTTTTCATTTCATCCAATTTCCAATCCGAGAATTCCCAAGTGTATAGAAAATCTACTTAATAAGCTAGAATTCAAAAGAACTAACTAGTAGAAATTGTTAATCACCAAGAGAAATCACTCACCTCCTAATTTACTTTGATCAAATTCCAAAAAAGCTTGCTTTGATGTGAATATTCCCAATTCCCTTTCTTTTCTTTTGGTCAATTTTGCTAAATCCTTCATTTTCTTATTGCCAAACTGCCACTGACGTGTTTCCATTGATTTCCCTAGCTCAAATCATTGAAATCAGTTATGGAATTGGGTTTTCTCAAGAAGGCTGGGATGTGGGAAGGGGCTAGAGCATATGAAATATATATTGCTCCACTTGCGGTGCTTCAGGGATGCACGGTAATACATGTATAAGCGACCCAATTTGCTCCACCTTTTGTAGCTTTTTCAACATCATTCTATCCCAATAAACATAAGACACATATGAGTAGTCATGCTTTTCATGATTTTGTTGATTTATCTTGTTAATTTCTCCTCATTTTCAATAATATACACACTTTATTCATTTGTAATTAAAGAAACAAATTTACCTATACCTCAAAATTTTGAGGCATCACAAAAGCCTACTAGAGAAGCTCAAGGGTATCTGAACCCAAACATGCAAGAAGTTGTTAGAGCTAAGGTGATCAAATTTCTTGATGCCAGTATTATCTATACTATCTTTGATAGCAAATGTAGTTCATGTGGTTCCTAAGAAATCAAGTATTATTATGGTTAAAAATGAAGATAATGAGTTAGTACCAATAAGAAAGACAATGGGGTGGAGGATGTGCATAGATTACCAAAAACTCAATGGGGAAACTAGGAAGGATTATTTTCCTCTCCCTTTTATTGATTAGATGCTTGAGCGATTATCAGGTCATGCTTATTATCATTTTTTAATGGTTTTTTAGGTCACAACCAGGTTCCCATCGCTCTAAAGGATCAAGAGAAGATCACATTCACATGCCCCTTTGCAATATTTGCCTATCGAAGTATGTCATTCGGTCATTGCAATGCCCTTGCAACCTTTTAAAGGTGTATGATGTCAATTTTTTTTATATGATGGAAAGGGTTATTAAGGTATTTATGGATGATTTTTTTAGTTTTTGGTGATTCATTTTATAATCGCCTTGATAATTTGACATTGGTACTTAAATGATATGTTGAAATGAATTTAACATTAAGTTAGGAAAAGTGCTATTTTCTAGTTAAGGAGGGAATTGCGCTTAGACATATAGTTTCAAATAGAGGTATAGAAGCAGATAAGGCAAAGATTGTTGTAATTACTAAGTTGCCTCCCTCGAATTTCGGTAAAGGTGTGCATAGTTTCTTGGTCATGTAGGTTTCTATAAGTAGTTTATTAAGAATTTTTCAAAAATTGTAGGCCATTGTGTAATTAGTTAGCTAAAGATGCTACATTTTATTTTGATGATGAGTGCCTTGTTGCTTTTAATACTTTGAAAGAAAAACTTACTTTTGCCCCAATATTATTTGCTCCTGATTGGTCTCATCCTTTTGAGCTTATGTGTGTGCATCTAACTTTGCTGTTGGTGTTGTGTTAAGAAAGATGATAGATAAATCATGTGATTCATTATGCAAGTAGAACTTTGAATGAAGCATAATAACGTTTAGAGATTGTGTCTTTTTGTTGGTCACTACAAATTTACCACAAGTATATTGTGCCAAGTTTTATAGTGTAGTAATGAGAGGGTTATTGTATCCACAGGGATTTTATATTTCAATTGCTCAGTAGCTATCACTTTAGATAATTCTAACTTTATCTAGAAGATAAAAAAACTAGGAAATTACACAAGAAAGAAAAGTAATAGACTTTGATAAGAAGTGATCAAGATAGGAAGAGCTATAGAGGATCGATTTCACTTATAATTCTATCATGGTATTTTCAGTAATTATATATTGATCATTCTCTTGGTTTATAAATCAAGAATTCTAATTCACTCAACTCGATCTCCTAAGTGCCAAATCAAGTATCTACTCTTAATATTCTAATTTCAATATCCCTATAAAAATCAAAAGATTAAGAACACATTAAGATCTGTGATTCTCTTTAAGTGATTTCATGAAACCTAGAAGCTCTATCGAGTCATCTAGAATTCCATGTTATGATGCCTAGATCCTATTTCGGATTACCTCTCCTGAGTGTCAAATCCCAAACATAAAATCATTTGATAGATATCCAATAAATTGAAAGCATTAAGCACAAGACATCAAAAATAAACCAATAAGAACTTTCCATAATATAAATAATTAATCATTCCATGATATCCACATAAGATCCATCTCTCTTCTAGAAAGAGGAGTTTAGATACTCATAGTTGTAACAAAAATAACTCAAAGTATTCTAAACACCATCACAAAATTAAAGGAAGAACAAGAAGAGATGAAACTCTATGTTGCAAATGATCTCCCTCTAGTTGCACCAAAACCCTAGCTCTTGAAGTCTCCACCGTCCAAAAGTCCCTAATAGACATGTTAATCTTCTATTTATTATCTCCCCATTAGGGCTAAACACACTTTACTTAACTTGAGTCATCTTCATGCTCAAACAAAACCCACTTCCAAAAATAGCCTAGCACACACACATTTGGATGCCGCAACATTTACTTGCAGCCCACAAGGATTGATCATTCATCGAGTTAGATGTCGCGACATTTGATTTGGATGTTGCGGCTTCTAGTTGCTATCTGCCAAGCTCCCCTTTCATCATTTCATGCACCGAGGCATTCAATTTAAATGTCACGGCATCTACCTACTATCCATTTTTGCTAGCTTAAGGTTTTTAGTGCCGTGATATGTAATTTGGATGTCGTGAAACTTGGCTGATTCCCCTTTTGCTCTTCATTTTCTAGCAACTTGTTTCATCTACAACTCCAATGCAATTCCTCTTTCCTCTTTATTGATTCTCCCATGTTTTCATCATACTTTCTGCATTCATATGCCTATAAATAAACACAAACATAAACACTATAAATCAACTAGAAATAACTCAGGAACAAACCAAACATTTGCTCAAAAAGGCATGATATAAGTGAATAAAATTCACTTATCAAATACCCTAAACTTAGCTTTTCCAATCATCCTTGAGCAAAATAAAACACAACATAGCAAAACAAAACATAATTTATCACTCACCACAAAAAATTTTTAAATAAAATCAAACAAAAAATTGACCAGGTTCAATTTTCAAATATCTCAAAATGATTTCATATGCATATAACTTAAGAGAAAAATTCAAAATGCAATGGTTGTCTAGAATTTCAACTCAAACATTGTTGTATTTCACCCTTGATTCCTCATGTGTGTGCAAAAGATATAGCCAATATCATTCATTCATTTGTAACTTAGATAGCTTCCAACAACTGTAAGAACATGTTACATTACTCCATAAGCTCATCTTTCTTATCATTTTCAACTAGTTTTAACAATTCATCACTAAGGATCAATAGGTCTTATTAAGCTTGTAATGGGGCCTTAGGTTTAGCTAACAAGAAAAGGATAAGAAATCACAAAATAAGAGATATAAAGATGCAAATTTTCCTCATAATTGGCTACAATATCCTTTTTTAGAATGTATATATATGGGTTATATTAGTACCACACTCCCAAACTAGTTTTCTTTTGAATTCATGGGGTGTAATCCCCCCAAATAACATCAGAATCCCTTTTTGTTCCTTTCCTTTTGTCCCTTTTTTTTGTTTTGTCATTATTCTATTTGAAATACCCCCAAACTTAACTTTCTTTTGGTCTCTTATACTTTTCTATCAACCTTGTACATCGACTATCTCTTAATAGGTCAGGCATGGATTTTCAGGCTTAAAAGGGTTTAGTGACAAAGCTTTAGAAGAAAAGATCAAATGATGTTCTTTCACATGTTTTCTATATGTTATTCTTTCATTAAGGCTCAATGGGGACACTAGTGACATGACTATACTAGGTTAGTTTGAAAAGCTCAAACTGATCAAATAATGCTTACATCTTTTTTTAGTGATTTCTCATTAATGTTTCGCTTTGAACAATGATTAAAACAAGTTCTAGAGTTTCAAATAAATCATGTTCACACAATCACCTAAACCTTTTCTCAGTACACAAATAAACAAACAAAGTGACTAAGGAATCTTAAGTGAAACTAAACAATTGTTCAAGTCAAGTGCACAGACTAAGCATGCATCTTTCACTTTTCCAAAAATTATATTCAATGCATCACACTCTTATCATTGATCCCATACAACTGAACCTAAACAATGCTTATATATATATATATATGGAAGAACGTAAAACAGAATGCAGAATGCAGAATCACATCAGCTAGATACACTACCAATGAAATGCTTCAAAAAAGAAATCTCCTTCAAAACAATTATAAAAACTAAACAAAAAATGAAACAGAACTAAAAAAATTACAAAAAACTACCCCCAAACTTAAAGAACTACATTGTTCTCAATGTGATAAAGAAATTGGAGTGTGAGGACATCCCCAAATGATTTCATTCATCAGCATCTCATCATCTTCTTCTTTGTTCGCCCTTTCTGGAAATAATGCTGTTGAACAGGGGGAAACACCGGAGGTTGAGAAAATTGTCTGATTTCCAGCTTGCTTGGGAAGTGCTGAAGCTAGAACAGTGTGAAATATGTAGTCGAACTACTGCTCCTGTCTAGCAACAAACTCATCAAGTCACCTATTAATCGAATTGGCCATCTATTGAACTTCTGAAATCTCATCTCGCAATTCTGAATACTTAGCTCCATAATCAACAAATTGGTTACATCCTCCCTGTTGAGATGTGCTTGGTTGTGCAGAGCTTATGTTAGGGCCTAGTAAATCATGCATATGGGGAGTGTCTTCCTCCTCATCATTGGATTCCTTTGCCTTGGCAAGTCTCCTAATCATTTTAGGAGTAATGGCCAGTTTGGGATGTTGAATCTCTTCTGATGGGCTAGTCACCACTCCTACCTGTAAGCATAGATCATAGATGAGTGAGGGGTGACTAAATGCGTTAGCCCTTTTGCCATATGCGGAATGGATGTTTCAATGATCTTCCCCACATCAATAGATACGCGAATTTGTATAGCATAATTTAACAATGCTCTCTCCTTTGAGACTCTAGAGACATGATATGAAGGCATCAACTTTGTAGAAATGAAATAATGCTAGACCTTTCCCATTATGTGTAAGCCTAAACTAGGAAAATTAAGTACCATATTTTTGGATGTTTTCCATTGAGCTCCTGACTTTGTGAGGAAGCGGATTATCTCATCAAAATCTAGCCCCTTATCTTTCAACTTGGAGTAATTATCCTTAAGCAAGTCAAGAAGTTGATATCTTTAATTAATTGTTGTTTTGTCAAACAGAACCCACTTGCCCCTTACTAATGCCTTCAAATTGCTATGCTCCCTTGCATTAGTGTCTCTTATAACCAAAACAAGGGCCAGACCTGGTTGTTTAGCAAACTCATGCCAATGTTGTTCCTTGATAGTTGCATTGATACCTCTCATTGCGTTATGAAAACCCCTCTCTTAAATGCATTTCTTTCCCACAATTGAGTTTTTGAATCTTGCTATAGCTTTTGCACTCACAAAAGTTGGTTGAATTGATGCACTCTGGGAAGAGCTAGTTCTCTATCTTTGGGGCTATGAATCAAACACTTATAGTGCGTTAATAACTTTGCTCACAAGCAACAATGACACTCACAAATCAACGTGTACAACATAATCTTTCAACCCTTGACTTCCTCTTGCACAACCAATCGATACAATAGCATAAACCAATTCCTCCCACAATCACAAACACAAAGCCCCCACTTCAACTTTCATCAAACATTTGATGTGCACAACATCCCGTCACACACCCATCACCATTTTGCTATCACTTCTTCCTCTTTCCAGCAGTAAGCACCAACTATCGATTGATTAACAACAAATAAGTACTCGAAACACTTACTTGAAATGCTTATGTGCCACAAACTCCCCAAGGAGCAAAGCTTTCATTTCCAACTCTTGTGGTAGAGTGAAATGATCTCTATGGATGGAAGATGGAAGAGTCTATTTGGTGGAAAGGCTATTTTGGAAGTCCAAAGTGTGGAGATTAATGAGAGATTGGATGCGGTGTTAAATATTTAAGGGCCGGAAAAGGGGCATTTGCTTGTTGGCTTCAAGTGTGTGATCAATATGCCTATTTTTGCTCCATTGAATTGCTATTCTTCATGGAAATAGCAGTTCCTCTGATTTATGAGGACTTCAAAAGAGTGCTTAAACTTGCCAAACATCGAGATCATTTGAAATTAATAGTATGTAACTAATGCAACTAAAGAGTAGCTTACGAAAATATGAGATCAACAAATCTAAACTAAACCAAGGAAATTTAAAGGAAAGATAGTCTAGAAACTTTGGGTAGCCTCCTAAGAAGTGCTTGGTTTATAGTCTTAGTCTAACTATGGTCTTCCTCATTTATCATCTTTTAAGTGGATGATGTCTCCACTTTTGCTTTCATGCTCATAATAGTGTTTGGTAATTTGCCCATTCACTCGAAATGTTTGGCCATCTCTAGTTTTCAATTCCCTAGCTCCATGAGGGAACACTTTCTCCATAATGAAAGGTCCAGACCATCTTGATTTCAATTTTCTAGGGACCAGCCTAAGCTGAGAATTAAAGAGTAACACTTGTTGACCTAGTTTAAATTCTCTATGTAGAATGGGTTTGTCATGCCACCTTTTAGTTCAGTCCTTGTAAATCCTTGCATTCTCATAAGCTTCATTTCAGAATTCTTCCAACTTATTAAGTTGGAGAATTCGTTGCTTTCCTGAGGACTCAAAATTAAAGTTCAACTTCTTCACAACCCAAAATGCTTTGTGTTCTAGATCAACTGGAAGATGACATGCCTTTCCAAAGATCAATTGGTATGGTGACATCCCAATTGGTGTTTTGAAGGCTGTTCTGTATGCCCATAAGGCATCATTCAGTTTCTTGAACCAATCCTTCCGATTAAAACCAATTGTTTTCTCGAAGATCTGTTTGATTTCCCAATTTGAAACCACAGCTTATCCATTGGCTTATGGGTGATATCCTAGTGCTACCTTATGCTTCCATCATATCTCGAAAGAAGGTTATTGACAAGTTTATGGCAAAATGTGAACCTTCATCACTTACAATGGATTGTAGTGTACTGAATCTTGTAAAGATGTTTATTGTGCAGAAATTTCAATACCACTTTAGAGTCATTGGTTGCTATGGCGATTGCTTCCACCCACTTGGAAACATAATCAAATGCTAACAAAATATAAGACTGGCTAAATGAAATAAAAAAATGACCCATGAAGTCTATTCCCCATTAATCAAAGATCTTTACTTCTAAGATGTTAGTTAAGGGATATTCATGACATCTTGAAATCGTGCTAGTTCATTAATAGCGATCGCAAGTCTTCACAAATTCATAACTGTCTTGAAAGAGGGTTGGCCAATAAAAACCAGATTGTAAAAATTTTGTAGCAGTTTTTGTAGCACCATGATGACTACCATATGGAGATGAATAACAATGTTGTAGAATGGCCTGAATTTCTTCCTCTAGAATACATCTCTTGATGATTTGGTTTCCACATCTTTTAAATAGAAATGGATCATCCCACAAGTAGGCCTTCACATCATGAAAAAATTTCTTCTTTTATTGCCCAGATAGATCAAGAGGTAAAGTTCCATAGACTATATAATTAACAAAATCAACAAACCATGGAAGTTTTCCACTTAGAATAAACAACTCTTCATCTGTAAATTTCTCTTGAATTGCTTTCTCCTCTCCTGGATGCTCCAACCTGGACAAGTGGTCAACCACCACATTCTCATTAACTTTCTTGTCCTAAATTTTCACATCAAACTCTTGCAACAGTGAAACCCACTGAATCAATCGAGGTTGGCATCTTTCTTTGCAAACAGATATCAAATGGCTACATGATTAGTATGCACAATGACTTTAGACCCAATGATATATGAAAAAAATTTTTCCAATGCAAACACCACAGCTAGCAATTCCTTCTCAGTTGTAATGTAATTTTTCTGCGCATCATCTAGTGTGCAACTTGTATAGTAGATGGCCCTAAAGATCATGTTCTATTTTTTTCCAAGTATTGGTCCTATATCCACGTCACTTGCATCATACGTCACTTCGAATGCCAAGTTCTAATCAGGCATCATTTGTTGAACCAAATGGTATATATGGCAAACAACCAAGTTTTAATAATGAACAACAACATATAAGTGAACACTTCTGATACTGACATTTGTATTCTCAAGTATTACAGAAGAAAATCAATGATATATAGGGAAATAACTCAAATAAATTGGATAACATATATAAAGACTATCAGAAGCAAGATCCATTATGAGAATGCTCAGAAGGAATGGCACTGAAACTTTGAAGAGAGCCATATCGATCAAGCATTTAAAAGTGTTAAATTAGTTGGTCCATACACATTTCAATCAAGAATATATCTGACACCAGAGATATCAAAGGGAACTATGAACAAAACTTTAACTGCTACAGAAATCTTTCGGATTCAAATCATTCCATGGACAAGTCAAATAAATTGCTCATATAAATTGCTCATATATAACATTTGTCCACAACATAGATGGATTTAGATTGCAGAAGCAAAGATGAAATGAAGCCGAACTCAAATAAATGAAGAGCTAAAGATGAAGTTGAACTAATTAAGCATTTGTCTCTTAAATGAAGTCTGTCAAGTACTAAAAGGAGAATAAGGAACCCATTTGAAACCTACTACAAGATGAAGTAGAAGATGAAGCAGAAGCAACATAGTGACCCAGATGAATAGCTTACTTTGTCTGTCATCTTCGTCTACAAATTTGTCTATGAAAAACCAATAGACGAACTACTGAAAAGATGATTCGTCTATGCCTCTATGATTCATTTGTTACTAGTGATAGACAAACCAATAGATGAGCTGCTAAAAACATATCGTCTGCACCTCTACAATTCGTTTATTACTTACAACAGAAAAACCAATAGACAAACTATTGGAAAAAAATCATCCTCACCTCTATAATTCCTCTATTACTTACAACAGATAAACTAATAAATGAATTGTTGGAAAGTGGATTCATCTGTACCTTGCAAATTCATCTATAGGTCTCTATAGACAAATTAATAGAAAAAGTCAATTCATCTACTGTGAAGAAGCCATGTCTGTGCCAACAAGAGTTGTTTGTTACTAGCAATAGACAAACTAATAGACAAAGCTACTTCATCTAGTAAAAGAATTTCTAGTGAACAATAACTAAAGAACTTCATATGCAACTCCACAATTTGTCTATTACTTATAATAGAAAAACTAGAATATGATGTAAAAGAGCTACAATGAACTCAGGCAAATTTATAAAGATGAAGCTGCCAACTCTATTTTATGGATCTACTTAGAGCTAATTTGTCTATTACTTATAAGAGACAAACTAGGACTTGATTTGACAAAGTCCTCAAATAAATCATGGCTAAATCGCAATGGTAGGTCACTGTGAGTAGAAGCTACTTACACTAAACAATGCTGGCTATACTCTCCAGTCAAACTTTCACTTGAGGCAGATCTTATTAACTACTAGACAAATCGAGCTTAGATAAAGATGGAAAGAAATTCAAAGGAAAGCAATATTTTCTCTAACAAAGATAGCAACTCTCAAAGGTCGTGTCCCCTCAAGTTTAATGGGCACCTTTCCAAAAGAATGAAAGAGTTAGTCATGCAAAAAGCCTTCATCCAGTGTTTGTGAAAACCAGAAAGGCATCTTCTTCAAGGACAACGCTGCAGGCTTTCCAGCTAAAATGAGTTTATCAAGAAAATAACTTTTTAATGGAAGAAAATTCAAAATGGTCTTCAACATCAAATGGAGGTCAAGTACTTCCAACGGAAAAAAATTTCTAAAGTAGTATAAAGGTAGTGCTCTGTCAATGAAGAAGGTTGAGAAAGCTAAGAGAAAGATAAAAAGGTGAAAAGAGCATAAATGAGTAACCTCCCTGAATTAGATAATGCTTCCTCCAAGATAATCAATCTCCATTGAGCCGATAGATGATAAGCAGTAAAGATCAATCTTAATCACACTTTTGGAGTATTGATATCTATTATGCTTCAACAAGTAATCATTTTATACGTGCTTAAACTCGATACAAATCAGTCTACTAAAGAGGCCAAGTAATCTACAACTTGAGTGCTATTAATCAACCACATGAGTTTGTGGTGAGCTCAGGAAAACAATATTGTAATGAGTTATTGGTGAGCTTTGGAAAACCATCAAGTTTGTTGGTAATCTTTGAAACTGGTGAGTTTCCTGGTGAGCTTGTGAAAACTAGAAGAGTGCTTGGAGCGCTTTGTTTATGCCCCCTGGAGCTGGAATCTAGAAGAGTATTAGGAATACTTATTTATCCCACCTAGAGCTAGAATCTAGAAAATTGTTAGGAGCACTAATGTATTACATTATAAGTGATAGTGAAACCCAAGGCACAATGTGTGTGCTCTTGAAAGAGTGGACATGGGGATGGGGTGCTCGAACCACTATAAAAATTATTATGTGTATCGTCTATTTGATTGCTTTACTTTGTATGCTACTGTCCGATTATTACTCCCAAATATCATTACACACACACACACACACTATAACCTGCCTGAAATGAGAATAGCTAAGGAAAGTTGAACTTGTGTGTGGAGCAGACGTCATGATTGATCGAACAACTATAAAAATCTCATATGCATTACATTATTATTTCTGCTCAACAAAATATTTTTTATTTGGCCATAAGTTTCATATGCTCAATTCACCCCTCCCATCTTGAGCTATCTACTACATGGGACCAACAAGTGGTACTAGAGCAAGCTTTGTAATTTAATCTCAACTACTGGAATTTAACTTGTGAAGAGATTCTCATGGCCAGATCATTCCACAACAGTCCTGCTTAGGAACAAGTTATTTGCAGACCTTTATACATTAATAATATCTGCTATAGACTCTAAAAATTTAAAATACTTGTCCCCCACTAAGTTTGATAGAATATCTATGTGTAGCTTTGTTAAAGATGAATTAAAAATTATATATGACAAAGCTAACAAGGTCTAAATGACCTAAGCAATTGAGTCTATGCAGGAGCTATAGGAACAAGAGAAATTAAAAGAATTAACTTATGAGAAATCCAGAGGAGCCAAAAACAACTAAGTAAGCATTTTTCAATATCATTGCAATTCAAGACAATGAGGTAATCTTCGAATCTAAAGTTTCAAACTTTCAAAAAATTTATGATGATTTTAAAAATTTGATTAGATTGCTTCAAAATTGAAAGTATATTATTTTGAATCATTTATGCATGCTCCAAACCATATGCTCCTCACTGCTTCACTCATGCACATGATATAAAGTCAAGAGATTAGTCATTCAAATCTTTACAAATTAAAATCTCCTGATCATAAGTGACATACAATATCATGCTCTCAAACAATCATGCACATTTTGGAATAATAGCAAATTGAAAATATAATTAGTTTATATTAGCCTGCAGACAACGTCACTACTTTTTCTATAGGTTTGTTTGTAGCCATCTAATTCATCTAAAGCCCTCGAGGTTTGATCGTAGGCTTGATAAAAACCCCTCTTTTCACTTCATCTCAGACTCATCTCCTATTCACTATTTGCGACAGAAAATCCCCTTTTCAGAAGAAGGCAATTCAAATTCCCACTACTTCCTTCTTCACTCCTGATCTTCTTGGTACCATTTTTCATTTGCTTATCTCATTGCTAAGAACCCGCAAGCTCTTCCACATCAAAACCCCAAAACCTTGATCAATGGAGATGATGGATTCCAGAACTTTAGAGATGACTCCAACATCAACATCTGGCATAAGAAGAAACAGAGAAGAGTTAGAAGAGATGCATCCACCTCACAAACTAAGGATTCATAGAAATAGGCTTCTTGAGGTAACCTTTCAAAATGATGAACAAAGTAACCATGAGTTCATGAGCAAGTATGATAAAAGAAAAGTATTGAAAGGAAAGGTTATTGATTTTGATTTCTTCAAAGAGATGAAGATGGAAGTATGTAGTTAGATAAATTCCAGCAGTGAAACAAATTCATGAGTCACAATGACAAGTGCATTTCAAGAATGGTAAAAATACTTCTTTGCAACTATGATCTTAAGCTGAAGAAGTCCTAGATTGGAGATAGGGAAATAATACGTCTCCTAGAATGCTTAAATCTCTCCATGATTGAAAGCAAACATTTGAATAGCCAACACTCATAAGAGAGTTATTTTCATAGCTAACATGGACAGCCATTGGGGATGATGTAAGGAATCTAAATCCCAAAAATCTAGATGTGAATTTAAGACTTGTACACAATATCCTAAGCAATAACATCTATCCCAAGATTGGAAGTAGGGATAACATTTTTGAAAGAGATGTAAGGATTCTGTAGGCATTGAAATATAAGAAGAGACTAGATCTAGCCAAACCCATGTTTGAATAGCTTCATCAAGTCAAAACATTAGTAAGACATCCTCTAGCCTATGAAATGGAAATGACCAAAATATAAGAAAGGCAGAAGTAGATTTGTCATATGAGGTACAAGATAAATTCAAGTACTTAGACATGGTTGATAAGGTGACACTAAAAGGAATGGGAATATTCATAGCATCGGATGGTATAGTCACCAAGAAAACAAAAAGGCCAGGACAACCAAAACGAGTGAGGGAAGAAGAAGAAGAAAAAAAAATATTTGAATCAATCAGAGAAGAAAGGGAAGAAGTCCCTTCAATAGCAGTGGGAGTCAACTCATACATACAAACTAATGAAATAAGTAGAGAAGCTGTCACAGAAAAAATTGTGATTGAAATGATAGATGAGCCAAGACAAGATGACTTCTCTATTGAAGAAAGAACAAGAATGGAAAATGAAGATATTACATCTTATATCAGAATTGCAGCAAGGATAAGAGATGAAGAAGAAAGATCAGTGAATCATATACAATCAACCTTTACAGCAATAGAAGCAGAGGCAGTAGCTACAGTGTCTCCACCTCACAGTCCAAATTCATTTAGACCAACTCATCCCACTCCAAAAAACAAAAAAATAAGACTCATCAACATTGAAACATTCTTTTAAGCTCTCAATATTCGAATGGATTTAATGGATCAAAAACTAGACACTCTAATCTCCTTAGTTAAATTCATCAAAGGTGAAACACAAAATCTAACTTCTCCACAATTTTCTCTAGTCCATAAAGCCAGACCTATTTCACCAATTAGGTCTTCCCGTTCCTCAACTGCACCTTTACCTTCTCACTCGCATCACTCACCTTCTATTCACACAATTCATAATCCTTCAACTTCCATATCCTCATCCCTTTCATCTCCATCTAAGTCAATTAAAACACTCTTTGACTAAGAAATACCTCTCACTCAAATTCTTAAATATGTTTTCTCCTACATCTTCCATCCCTACATATAGAGATGTTATCACAACAAAAGTAGCTCTACATTCCTTCCACACAAAAAAATCCTATCACTATCCTCCTATTACAAAAGATCTTCATGAATTTGTATCCCTCAATATCTTTATTCCACCTCTAATAAAACTTAGTAAGAATATAAGATTAACAGAAAAAGAAATTGAGCACAGACAAAGAATAAATGAACGTGCTTGCTTTGAGTTGAAAGCCCAAAAGTCAAGTTTCAGTTACTTAGATCTTCCATTCTCACATTTTGATAACCCTAAATTTATAAAACTTAACATTGATATTATGAAAAAGCCTTTTCCTAAAAATTTCAAACCAAAATTTCCATACATAGAGGAATTTGTTGACAAATTCATACTAAATTTCAAGGGACCATCACCATCTACCCGAACTCCTCCTCAATAAAATGATCCAATATCTTTTAAGTCAACTCTGAGGGTACCACCTCGTGCTGTTCTCGAAGCATTCGACCCTAATCTATCCTATCTTCCATACGATGTATATTTTACCAATTTGCCTTCACCCTTTCTAGAATTTGATAATCCAGATTATTTTAAAAGGCTAAGGGTAATTGAACCTGAAAGGGTTGTTTCCTCAAAATCTGGGATTTCACTATCCATCTTAATAATTTCTTCCTCCAGTACTTCTTCTTCTTAGCCTACACCTTCTTCAGCTAGCACTTCTTCTTTTGAGTCAACACCTCCTTCACTTGCTTTACCTAATTCTCTGTAACGCCCCGCCCTCCTGGGGTCGTTACTCCACTTTACACCATAAATCCACATAATAATACCATGATTTTTCC
>JAYJMB010014563.1:0-36098 GCA_036873735.1 Pouteria campechiana
TTTATGTAACACGATGTATAGTTTGAATTATTAAGTGTATATCCCTTGATTTGTCTAAATGCATCATAGTATTTTTTTTCAACTATGAAGTACTTTTTATTATGAGTTTATAAGTAAATATTTCAAGTTGCACCTTTCTAGTTTATTGTGGCCCATCCGATTGCCTGGTTCCATGATTTATATAATATAATATGGATAATTTTAATTATTAAGTTTATATCCCTTGATTAGATAAATGCATGATAGTATTTTTTCACTATAAAATAATACTTATTATAATTTTTAAGTATCATATCAGATTGCGATGGGTAGTTTTGAATCTAAATAATAATTTCTTGCATTATTACATTTTGGATTTGTCGAGCAGCTAATGAACTGGGGATAACACTCAAAAATCTGCAACCCGTTTAACAGCAGAGTTCCGATCACAAACACAACCTAACCCATTGGAGTGTAACTGTTCGTAAAATCGATAATCAATGATCTTGGTAAGATTATATGCATTGTTTAAAACATTATAACACCCGAACTAATTAACCATTACGTTATCGTGGAATTATTAAGTAATTAAACTTTAACATAGATTTTTTTTCAATTAGTGGTGATTGAATCAATTTCAACCATTTATCTAAGTTGTAATTCTCATGGATTATCAATAAATTAGCTAGATTATAAGAGGATTATTATTTTTAAAAAAAAATCCATTAAAATTTTACAGTCATATGAAGCTAATTAATGGTAGATAAGAATAATAAAATTTTCACTAAAGGATATTTACACCAAGTATTTTAATGTAAGTATTATATACGGAATTAAGATCTTGACACAAAAGTTCTAGTACATGAAAGGGGCATTTGCAAATATATTTGCATCTTTTTCCCATAACAATAAATTTACCAATTTTTTTGAAAATTTTACAAGAATACTTATGTCTTATCAAAATCTTTTTAAAAATGCTAAAATTATCAGTTTTCCATAGATGTTTTCATTGCAATTATATTTTTTGCATTTTTAAAGGACAATTATTTCATTCTACGAAATTCAACTAGCTCTTTTAAAACTGCATTGGCCATTTATTAATTTGAAAACTAATAATTTTTAATATTCTAATTTTTTTTGAAAAAATATTAATATTTAAATATTTTAAAGATATGGATTAAACTATAACTTTGGATAAAAAGTGTACGTATGTATATAAATGCCACTAAAAGAAATGAATCATCCTCAAAGTTTCTTAAAAACAGTTACAATATCACTATAATATAATAAATAAATAAATTATATAAAACGTAAAGGGTAAAGATTTGATTGGTGAGGTGATGATTACCACCTAAAATTCATGGTCGCAATCATGGGGAGTCAGATAATTTTTTGTGGGCATCATCAAGATCTGTAGTAGTGGATCACGTGAAAAAAAGAAGATGCGTTGAAGGAAATCTATGGCCGGAGGTTAACAGCCGTGCAATGCAGTTGAATACCATTATTTTAAAAAGAAAATCCTCTATGGGCAGCAGAATGTGATTAACGTGACCTAGAAAGATGAAAGGGTACAGGTTGGATTGATTGGAGCACTCTACCCTCCATTACCATCTACAATTTCACACAAGCAAAGCTAAGCAACGCGGTCAGTGTTAGCTGGCAAATCATGGCAACCCAAAAAGGCCCTATGATCAGCAGTGTCCTACTATTTAACGGCCATGATGAGATGATAGGAAAGGAAAACAAATTAGGAAGGTAAGAGAAAAGATCGGGAGGCAAATTCCCAGCGGAATTAACCAACCGAACATCCCAAAGACCGCGGTAGGGGGTATAGCTCAGAGGCAGCTGAACCTGGTGACTTTGGCCGAAATTATAACTGTGGATAAAGGGTAGTATAGCCTGACATCAGTTAAAAATGGCCATCAAATCAGATGCAAAGATGGCCCATTAGAGCATACAATTGCAACTCAATTTTGGCAAACAAGTTTCTGCTGCCCAGGGTCCCAGTTACCAGCAATATCTACTTTCCAATCTCAACATATACCATTAGGTTGGGTGAGTGCTTTCTATTTTGCATTCGAAATCTTTAAGTCCTGATTTAAAAAGGTGGGCCATTAAACATAAAAAGTCCTGATGTATAATGAGCCAAGATCTTGAAGAAAAGGAAATCTTGTTTTACAGACAAGGTGGGCCCCAAGGCAAGGAATAGTGTGGTCAATTATTTATTTCTAATTGTTGGGATAAATTATCCCTCTTTGTATAAATCAAATGGGCAATCACAAATTTTAATCAACACCAGTCAATCACCCAAATAAATTAAACTAAAAAGAAAAAAAATTTTGACATGAAAAACTCCTCAATATGAAGAGAAAAACCACGAGACCTGGTCTAGTTAGAAACTTTCACTATAAAATGTTGAAATCACAAGGTATGTTCTTCCCTACTGAAAATTAAAGGATTTCAATATCACCACAAAGAAGGATCTCAACAAACTTAACAAAAAAATAATAAAAATGAATCTCACTAGTAAGAACTAAAAAAACTGACTTAGAAGAGGTTGAGAACTTTTCTCATAAATCCCTTACTTGATAGCTTGAAGGATACAACAAGCATCAAAATCTTTCTCTAAATTGCTATGATGTTGCTTGGAGAAGAAGATACAAAACCTAAAAAATAAAAGTCATAAAATCGAGAAGAGAAAACTGCACACATATGTTTTTAAGGTTCGTTCAAAGGACTTTCCAAAATAGCCTTTACTATGTGTTATGCACATAAGCTACACAAGTGCATGAGTTACGCAAGTGGGCCCTCCACTTTGGAGAAAAAATACTGCCCAACAAATCTCCCCTTTCTGACTATGTGGAAGGCTTCGTAAGACCTGTTATGCCTCTGCATGTCATCAGTTTCTCATTAGTTATTGTCTTTATCATCATATCTAATTCATTATTATCAATATGGATTTTGTCAAGCTGTATCAATTTCATTTCTAGCACATTCCAAATCCAATGATACCGAATTTGAATATATTTAGACCTTACATGGAATGCTGGATCTTTACTAAGATGAATAACACTTTGACTGTCACAATATAAAATATGCTTCTCTTATTTCATACTCAATTCTTTGAAAAACTTTTTAATCCATAATAATTCCTTACTTACTTCAGTAATGACTATGTACTTTGCCTTAGTAGTAGGCAATGCAACACACTTTTGTAATTTGGAGTGTCATGATACTACTCCCCCTGCAAATGTTGCCAAGAATCTTGAAATAGACTTTTTATAGTCAACATCACCAACCCAATCTGCATCTACGAATGCCTCAAGCATAGGTTTACTAGTATCAAAACATAAACAAACTTTAGACATAACTCGAAGAAACTTGAGATTCTATTTTACTGATTTCTGATACTCTTTACATGGATTTGAGAAAAATCAATTTACCATATCAACTGCATAGGTGATATCTAGCCTTGTACACACTATGGCGTACATCAAATTACCCTCATAATAGATTCATAAGGTACATGTTTCATCTCTTCTTTTTTTCTTCACTTGTAGGATATTGTTGAGAACTCATTTTGAAGTGATCTACAAGTGGATAACAAATCGATTTCGCTTTGCTCATGTTAAATCTTTCCAACACCTTTTCGATATATTTCTCTTTAAATAACCAAAGCTTTTTCATTTTTACTATCATAAATAATCTTCGTGCCAAGTATTTGATTAGCTAGCTTCAAATCCTTCATAACAAAGAATTCACTTAACTGATTTTTCAACCTTTCAATTTTACTAGCATCATGACCAACAATTAACGTATCATCCACATAAAGTGAGAGGATAATAAAATCATTAGCTAAGATTTTTCTTATAAAAATACAAGAGTCGAAGGTAGTTTTATCATACCCATGTTGTCTCATGAAAAACAAAAACTTCTTATACTACTCCCTTGATGTTTGTTTGAGTTCATATAAAAAACTCTTTTTCAACTTGCACACCGGATTCTCTTTGTCTTTAACTTTAAAACCTTCAAGCTGCTTCATATAAACTTTCTCCTCTAAGTCACCATGGAGAAAAGTGGTTTTTACATCAAGCTGCTAAATTTTTAAATTCATGCTAATTGCTAGACTCAGAACAAATCTAATAGAATTCATCTTCACCACAAGTGAGAAAATATCATGATAGTCAACATATTTTTTCTGACCAAATCCCTTTACAAAAATCATACCTTATAAATTAGCTATAAGCTATTTTCTTTTATTTTCAACCTTAAGACTCATTTATTCTTTAGTGCTCTCTTACTTGTACGTAGTTTCACTAACTCATAGGCATGATTCTCATACAAGTAACTCATTTCCTCTTATATGGATTTCATTCACTCATCTTTCTGCTCATGAGACATTGCTTCTTGGTAGATTTGTGGCATATACAAATTTGAATGATACTTGATGGAAGGATGATGTTGTCTGTAAACCTTCTGAATTGAGGTTGTACTAGTGGTTTTGAAGAGAATTGCCTAAAAAATCCTATATGGGCTGCTGAATGTGATTAAAGCGACCTAGAAAGATGAAAGGAAACAGGTTGGATTGATTGGAACAGTACTACCCACCATTCCCATCAACAATTCCACACAAGCAAAGCTAAGCAACGCGGTCAGTGTTGGCTGGCAAAACAGGGCAACCCAAACAGCCCCTATGATCAGCAATCTCCCACTATTTAACGACCATGATGAGATGATAGTAACGGATAACAAATTAGGAAGATTAGAGAAAAGATCTGAAGGCAAATTCCCAGCGGAATTAACCAAACCGAACACCCCAAAGACCGCTGTAGCTCGTCTCCGACCAACGTTAATGGAGGATAGCTCAGGGGCAGCTAAGCGTGGTGACTGTGGCCGAAATTATTACAGTGGATAAAGGGTAGGATAGCCTGACATCAGGTAAAAATGGCCATCAAATCAGATGCAAAGATGGCCCATTAGAGCTTAAAATTGGAACTCAATTTTGGCAAACAAGTTTCTGCTGCCCAGGATCCCAATATATTTACTTTCCAATCTCAATATATACCATTACGCTGGGTGGGTGCGGTCTAATTTGCATTCGAAATCTTTAAGGTGAATAGTCCAGATAGATAGAATCATGGGCCACGACATTCCATCAAATAAACGCTCCAAAATAGTGGCCATGATACACCGCAAACTGCTTCCAATTAAACAACAGCAAGATTTTGACATTTGAACGCTCTTGAGCCAGTTTCAGCAGCAAGAAAAATCGGTTTGAGGGACACGTGTGACCCACTAAAATCTATGATCAAATACCCCCTCACAAACACTAGTAGGGGAATAAATTGGACCCACAAATGACTGCCATCATCAGCATATAAACTGCTGAGAGACAAACAGGCAGCAACGGAGTCATCAAATTTCAGGTCCAGTTAGGCATGCAATAAATTTAGGTGGACGATGGGGCCATTTGTGGTCCACTAATAAAAGATTTGAATCCTTATGAAAATCAGGAAGATTAGCTAAAATATGGGTCATTACCTAATTTAAAAAGATGGGCCATTAAACATGATAAGTCCTGATGTATAATGAGCCATGTTCTCGAAGTAAAGGAAATCTTGTTTTACAGACAAGGTGGGCCCAAGGCAAGGAATAGTGTGGTCAATTATTTATTTCTAAGTAAGATAAACCATGGAGGCATATCTTCTAAACGCAGAGTTTGTTTCCTGAATTTGGCATACATGAATGACTAATCTGAATAGATCCGGTTGCAACTTTAAATATGGTATTCAAAGGGTTCAAATCCAAAATGATACTTTGAATCGTCTGGCTATAATAAAATATACGATCAGTGAACATTCATCATATTTGGAAAAAAAGAAAAAAGAAAAAGAAATTGCCCGATCCCCTTATTTCTCCTACTGAGAGATCAATGAAGTGGGATCCTAATTCATATGTGGATATAAATGGTCCCATGAGAGTAAGAATGCTTAAGAACATTTGGAACATTTCCTTTCCTAACATAAGCACCGTTTTCCTCTGTAGCCCTTCGATGTTATTAACGTCCCATCTGAACAGTTTCATCAACCATGGATAAGTTAGATAAATGAAATTGAATAACAATATTAGTGACCTTTTTCCATTAAGACGTTAGTAGGCCTTAATATTTTTCCCTGTTCAATGCCCATACCTATGGGTTGATAGCTATAGAATCATGCTGTGTGGGGGGCAGGAAGCCCGTAGCCATTTCTGGCTGGCTAGATAAGCTTCTTGTAGCGAGAGTTTAAGCCGTAAACTCAAACTCTTCTGATTTTAGATATTATTTTTCACTACGTATGTAGATGAAAACGAAGATCGAAGTCTATAATCGAGTTTTCATATTGAGTAGCAGACAGCGAACAAAGACTATCAACAGCCTTTCTAGGTTCGCTTATAGATATTATGTGATCTAGGCAGTGTTTTCTGTTGATGTAATTAGTACAGCTAAGAGCGACAAACGTTTATGGAAGTACAAAAAATCGAGGTGGGCCAACGGCTTAGATCTTATGAAATATGTTAAATCGTATCCGAATATTCTGTATCATTCGAGAACAGCAGAACCTATATACCGTATGCAATTGGCTGTGGCCACCAAAACTGTGAAAAAAATCTCATACCCCAGAAGCGTAAGACAAAAGAAAACTTCCAAACTTACCTATCAATTGCATCCGTGAAAAGCTCCAATTCATCCAGTGAATCGTAAACGCCGTATGTGTCGTCAATGGTTGTGACGAGTCCTGGAAAATCCAAACTGTGGTTCGACGGCTATTCCCATGGCCCACTGGTGAGCCTCCACCAGGCGGTCTCTTGAAAAGCTCAACTTGTCAGCAATTCCCAAGTCGCTCTACCAACTAAACCGAGAAACAAAATCATTGCTAACACTCATGAAACTTTACCGCAAGAATGAAAGGAAATGACTTCTGAAAAAGGGAAGATAAATTGGTGATGGAAAAACTAAATTTAATAACTGTTAAAAATATGGTTTTTGCAAGTAGATGAACAGAAGTACCAAGCACCACTTAAATAGAGATGGAAAGAAGTTAGTAGAGAAGCACCAAACAATCATCACCTCGACACCTTTCTCAGCTCACTTCGGTGAATACTTTGGATCATGTTGAAATCCAGCTTGGCCAGTTCAAGTAAGAGAGAGTTCATTCCATACTTCTGCTCATACATCGTCATGTACCATCGAGCGTCCAACCTTGGCATCCTCCAGTATTGGAAGCTCCAATGCATGTTCTATTTGCATAGCAGTGTTGGGGTGTATGTCCTTTTTGTTGAAATCTTTAAGATGCTTGCAAGTGAAGACGCTCGCCGCATCCAAGATGATTTCTCCAGGCATGCGAAGGTAGGAAGCTTCATAAAGGCTCAACAACCTCATTGGATCATTGCTAAGGCTTGTTTGGAAACTTCCCGTCTCGTCCATGAATCCGCTTAAAATTTCTGTCCATAAAAACCTGTATCAACTGAGAACATAGATCGCCAAGTAAAATTGATCTATTTTGATCTTCTCTGTTTTATTTTTTGCCGCATCAGTTTTAGGGATCTCAACAAAAGTTGGATTGATTAATTGTATCGTATTAATCTTATGAGATTACGCTATTCATCCAATCTTTCAATATTGGAGGTGTAAGTTGTATTTAATGGGAAACTGACCAACAGCCCATTTAGCCTTGCTGTGAATTTTTGGTTATCGAGAAAAGTATTGCTTAAATAAAAACACTTTTTAAATTTAACCCATTTATCAATGAAAATATATGTAATATATATTATACTTATTGATATATTTCATATATTTTATACATATATTTATATATATTGTATATATTTTTATAGAAATATAAAATATATATTATTCAAATGTGTAAATGAATATAATATCTATGATGTATATACATAATATATGTAAAAATGAAATTATTAGTATATAATATTATATACGATAAATATATGTTTATTAATATGTGAAATATTATATATATATATATGTATGTATGTATTTTATATATTTTATAAGTATAAAATAGAAGAGAAATAGATTTGCACACTATATAAAATATTATATATATATATGTGTGTGTGTGTATTATTCATATATACATATACATAATATTTATAAAATTATAATTATTAAATATATTATATTATATATTTCATATGTACGTGTATTATAATATATATTTTATATAAAATAGATATTTTTATTAAATATGTATTGAATATTTCATATATATATAAATACTATATGTAGAAAACAATTATCCAATATAAATTC
The DNA here is from genome assembly GCA_036873735.1 of Pouteria campechiana. NCBI lineage: Eukaryota > Viridiplantae > Streptophyta > Magnoliopsida > Ericales > Sapotaceae > Pouteria > Pouteria campechiana. Next base: position 8,294 of record JAYJMB010014563.1, read on the forward strand.
ATATTTTAACAATAAGTTCAATGAAGTTTTAAAAACATAGTAGCTGTGTGGCTTTATCTTTCTTTAGTATGAATGCAGAAGATACAACAAAAACTTGAAAATAGAGCTTTCGGTGAAACGTGCATTTTTAGCTATAATGGTGAGAAAAGATGTCATAGAGTACCTAGCCAAACAATCAAAAACTGACAAGAGCGTGTTCAGTTTTCTAAAATCCCTTTTGTGCTGTGTAACATCGCTGGGCCAAACAGGCCTAACTCAACTCGATATTTGTTATAGTTGGACTAGGAACTTCTAAACTTAGTTAAAATTTTGACTAAAATTTAGGGGATTAAATTAGGTGTGTTTGGTGCGAGTTTGAGTTTGTCCAATCCTAATCCTCACTTTTATAATATCTTCCCCACCCTAAACCTAATCTTTACTTTTATAATATTTTTTCAACCCTAACCTTAACCTTACATGTGTGGACTAACTTCGGGTTTATGTTAGGGTTGAAGGATCTTTCTTTTTAAGTAAAAGTGAGCTTAGTTTATATCTGGTATGCTTCTTCATTATTTTTTTCTTTGTCTTCAGTAATAGTATTATCCTTTGTCAGATGACTGTTGGTCATCTAAACTGTTCATTTATTTGTTGAATAAAGTCAAAATTCTTTGAAAAAAATAAGAAAAGAAAAAGAAAAATAATAGTATTGAAAAATGGAAGAATCTCATGACTAGTGGTTTGATCATGATCTTAGTTTCATAAGATCCTAATTCATTCTAGAATGTTGTTAGTACATTATTCATTCGGATTTATTTTTATCAATTAAAGAATTTTGTACAAATCTTATTTCTACATACAGGTCATTCTAAATAATGTCACTCAAGAGACAGACAATCCAAATCTGAAAGACCATGTGTATATATACTAGTGTCTACTTTCAAATGACGCTAAGATATAGTTTTGAGTATTTTGGTACATGCAGTTTGTGATATTTTTTGGTTACGTTTAAGAATTTTCTTGCTTTTATCTCAAGCAGCAAAAGATATTATGCTTATGTAGATATAGATAACTATTACTGAGCGTATTTTATATTTTTAATTATTTTTAATAAAGGAGTGCGGGAGCGGGCAGGTTGCCTGGCCCCCTTCCTGCCCCTAACCCAAAGTAGGTGCGAGTTTAGGTTTGGATTGAAAAATATCTTTTCAACCCTGCATGAAATATGGGTTGAACATGCTACACCCCTACTAAAATTAGGCAAACTTTAAAAAAAGACAATTTCGGTGGTGTTGAGACTGTGGACAACTTAAACTTTAACCCGCTTTTATTACACTGTATAGTTGGTGTATACACGGAGATACAGAATATGGATTTTTACCTATCATTATTTTAATTTCAATTAAATGAAAGTCATCAAATGTAATGACCATTTGAAACGTCTTCAAAGATAAGACCATACGGTTTCACGATTTATATTTTCATCCATGTATTATTGACTCCCGCCAATGCCAATATCGTATTAGAATTAAATCGAAAATTTAAGAAATGGAGTTTGGTTTGGGCTGATATCAAGCTAATACAAGAAGACCGGATTCGCACCCATGCTCGCTTGACATTTTAAAGGCTGACATGGGTACAAGACGTTTCTGTAGCAACCACATGGAAATGGCATGGCCCAGGCTTTTTAAGTCCAATTTTCACAATTTTTTATGATTAGTTGTCTTGCGTTGTCCGAGGCCTACTTTGAGGAATGTGCGTTTATGCATCAGCATGTGAATTCATGCAACTGGCCCACCAGATAGGCAGCTTAGATTTAGGCAGTATGGATTCTGAGCACTTGTAGCATGCTTTCGACTATAGCTTTATGGGTTTAATGAATTGTGGTAGCTCACCAAGTAATCGCTCTTCAAGGACTGTATGCAATCATCATTCCAGATGCTTGGATGATAATTCCCTGATCGCCTTTCAACTTGCCCGACATCTGATCTGCTGGGACACATTCACATGACTCAGCGCTGGTGGGAACTTCGGAGCAGTGGGAGAAAAACTTCCAACAATGCAAGAAGGAGAGTGAAGCAAGATATTTGCAGCCATCTTGTTCGTGCTATCGCTGTTGAGCTGCTGCCTCACTAACAACGAATTTCCACTGTACATATAGTGCTTCTATATGGAGGCTCTCTGTGCCTGCTTGCGTCCGCGTGAAAGGCGATCTCGAGGTATAATAAGAAGGACGATCATGTTTTAATATTTAATCAAGAGTCATGATGCTGCAATTGGACGATGTAATCACATTTTATCTCCTGAGTTTGAACGAGATCATTTCGTTATTAATCTGTCAGCTATGGAGGATTGGGAAAAGGAGCCACAGATGTCCGCTGAAGAAGGATTTTCCCAGTCTATTTTTTTCTTATTATGATCAATATTTTTAATTATTACTGCATCTTTTTATTTAAAAAATATGTAAATGTTATTTTGGTGTACTTTATTTTCAATCATTATTTTGTTTTCTATTCGATCATTTCTTTCCTTTTCTTTATTGTTTGGGATAGATATGTGGTGTAAAAATAAGAAATCAATTTCCCAATTTATTTATTACCGGAGAATAGGCTTCTTCTTTAGCTATAATTGGTACTTTCAGTAGCATACCTGCCTACTTTGTGTCCCTATCGCTAGCTGGATTTGTAGTCTAGGCCTTAGCCCAGATGACTAGAGTTGTTAGCTACACCAAGCTATAGGTCTAGTACAGTCGAAAAAGCCCAATGTCACTCAACATCATAAATATTTTTGACATCATAAATATTTTTATGTTTATCGGATAAAATAAGATACAAAGACAAGGAAGAGACCCCAAGAAGCCGAAGATGACAAAATCCCAGTTGACTAGACACAAGAAGTCAACTCAGTTAAAAATTGTGATAAAATTAGAAATAGAAAATGCCCTATGAATAGAAGAAAGGACAGCAATGGGTAGAACCTTAGCAAATCTTACAGGGGCAAAACACGAAACAATAGGAAGGCAATGCAAAACTCCACCCAAAGAGCATCTATAGATACCACATAATAAAGAAAAGAAAGTTGTTCTATGCACCAATAAAGCAACAGAAATAGTGAAAGAAAAAAGACTAGAAGAGACTCAGAGCTCTATGGAACCCCCACCAAATGACATCACTAGTTCCACTACAAGATCCACACATGGTCCCGAGAATTCCTCTAGTCCCCAAACCATTCCCGATGCAGCTCAAGGGAAAGCCTTTCTTTTGTAGAATTGGTGGAGCGAGATGAATGAGATGGGAAAGAAATAACAAAATGAGAAATCAAAGGGTGAATAGACTATCATTCCATGCTACGGTATTAATGCTCCTAAGCTTCTCATAAGACATTGTTAAAGCAGAAGGCCGCTGAACAGTCTTAACAAAAGCCTCGAGACTAGAAGCCTTACCCTGGCGAGAACTTGAGAATATCGATCCCCACGCAGGTAGAAAAATAATAGGGGCTTCATTTTTTATTATAGAAGTCCATTTTGGAAACTATACAAAAAGGGGAGGGAGAAGATTATAAGTACAAACCTCCCAACTAAGGAAGCCACATGAAAATTCAACCTCCCTACAAGAGTTCTTGGAAGATAAAATATCTACTTTGAAGTTTTTCTATGGACATTAAATTATACCTAAGAATACCTAAATTATAATGTTCTATGCTACCACCGGACGAGTTGCATTGATAACCATTGATTCGAAAATGGTTATTAATTGTAGGGCCAATTAACTTATATCCAATAATGTTTCCAGTCTTTGTTAGATACAATGGCAAAAAACAACTAGCAAAAAGCATGAGGAGTAAAATAAAAATAACTGGCATAATTTGGGCTCTTATTAAGGATAAAGATCAATGCCTACATATCAATAATGAAGATGGACACACAACGAAGATTATACACCCAATGAAAAACTAGAACAATGTATTGTCAAATGTTGGAAACAAGTTAGTCAAAGAAAATATTATAATTCCTAAGACGTTGAGAGATAAAGTTGGAATGAAAAGGGCAAAAATGTACCTTGAGAGAGTTTAAAGAGACAAAAATGAAATCCTATAGCAAGTTACGAGGAAAAGTAAATGGAGAAGGTAAGACCCAAGACATACCTAGAGGTAGGGTATGGGTACGAACTCTTCCTCAATAATGGTAGAGATGCGAACATTGGATTTATTAATATCCATAATTGAACTTGGGGAAGAAAGATAGTTTAGGAAGAAGTGAAGGCACAAGTCACGAAAAGAAAAAATAAGAAAATATTGCAACACTACATTATATAAAGATCACTTATGAAAACCATTTCTAGTTTTGAAAAAAGCGAAACACTAGAGAGGGAAATCGACAGCCGTTTCATCATTTCTCATTAAAATCTCATATTGATTACTAAAAGACGATAGCAAAAACTTTTATTTTTTAAATTTAAAAAAGGTAATTCTATAGAAGCCTACATAAGTATTTGTAAGGCAAAAAAAATTGCTTCCAAAAGCAAAAAAATAAAAAAAAACTATATAATTTTATTTGGACAAAGCGTTTACGACTGCCCTGAGCTCAACAATTTGGTGCCAAGCATCTACTGACTACTTCAAGGCCTTTATTCAATCTAGAGTCTCTATATGGCTAATGGCACATCGTGTAAGATATCACACGGCTACCGCACCCAAGTTGTAATTCAAGAGATCATCATCCATTGTAAAACAAACCTATGAGACTAGAAAAAGGAAACAATGTTGTTGTATATTGGGCCCAGGCTCGGACGTTCGGTACCTTTACATTATGTAAGGCCACAGGAGCCCACGGGCTTTGTGAAGGAACAGTCCCAAAAATACAAACAGTGAGATACTTAAGCTTCTTGTCAAAATACAGCAACGGGCTTTTAGTCTTTTTTCTATGGCTACAGAAGGATTTTCATTTGTCGGCAATGCAGATTTCAGTCATCGGCCTTTGGAAATTGCAAAACCCTGATTTTCCGGTGAAGCGAGTTTTCGCCGCTCACCAAATAGTCGTATACGATTGCCGATGACCAACAAGGCTTCCCTTCTACCATGGCAACGAAGGATAAGGGAAGGGCCTGCAGCGTGCTAGGGTTTCTCTAAGATGGGGGCGAGAGGGAAGATGGGCTTTGAGTTGGGATGAGGAGATGCGCCTACGGGAGGAACTTTGGTTTTGAAGTTTTTTGTTTTTAGTTTTTTTTCCTTAATCGGTTAAATAAACCGGGCGGCTGCAAAACCGGTTTGACTGCCGATATTTCCCAGTCAATACAGTTTAACAATCAAAACCGGTGATAGGGGCACATCGAACCGGATAGGGCACCGGCCCAGTTAGACCAGTCGAATAGTTCGGACATATTCTTGCCGTATCTATTTATAAGAAAATTATCATTAGATTTTGACAAAATATAAAAGTTTCCCGTGGACTCACACTTTCCACTCATGAACGTAAGAATGAGGCAAATTTTTCATGATTTTAAATAAATTTATCTAAATATAAGGCTATGAAAAAATTAGGAAAAGACTGAAAAAAGACTAGAGATAATTAAGAATGATATAAAATCACTCTCAAAATATGACATAAATGATGCAACAAAATCAATATAGTTGATGCTGTATAAGTGAGAATAACTTTTGATAACCATGATAATTTGATTTGTCTATGTAATTTTTTATGTCTGTTCAATTTGTAATAATATTTTAGTCCTTGATAAATATTTTATGACAATATAGATATTTTTAAAATATTAGACAATTTTCGAGGGAATAAATATAAATTTTAAAATAAATGGATAAAGATGCAATGTCAGCAAACTTTAGGGGCACATGTGCAAATTACCTCATACCGGTAACGCACCGCATTTGCGGGTCGAATTCCAATTCACAGGCCGGTACTCTGCGACGCTTGGAAAGTTAGAACGGCTGAACTCTCACAATCCCAAAGACTCAACAGCTCATAAAATACACGCTCGGATGAAGAGTAACCAAACCAACCCATCGATACGATTGCTAACCTCCCGCGTATCATCCATCCGCCGGAGTATCAGTCTTCAGCCCGTTTCCAAGAACCTTTCGCATCCTAGCTGTCCGCGTAAGAAATCTTCTGGAGGCCCACCTGTTTATCCTGTGACTGTCCCCGCACTAGTATCAGCCAATTAGACGGACTGGATTTTTCTATGGATCGCCCCACCTTGGACTGTCCAGAGGCTGCTCTCCTATTCCTTCCACCCAGATAACAGAATGTTAACATGTTAAGAACCAACAACTGACGGAAAGGCCAGTTGATCGCTTTTTCTCTTCCTTTTCTTCTCTCCCCACCCTCTCCCTTCCTCCTCCCATCACGGCGTTTCCTGTGGTTTTCGGAGATTCAAGGCCTGAAGAGCCAATGGCTGCCATCTCCGAGAGGGACCGGTCTCTCCACAACTTCTCCTTCCCTAATTGGGGATTTCTCAGGCACATTAAGACTACCCCATCCACCATCCATTCATCCCTTCCACGATCCGACGGTCCGAATCTCCCACCCCCTGCCCCATCCTCAAGCCCCCAGTTGCAGACCCTCCTCAAATCGGTCTCTGACAATCTCGAAGAAGCGGAAAAACACGGGGAATTGCGGAAGACGAAGAAGCCTTGGAATCTGCGGGAGAAGAAATCCGCTTCCGACGCGCCGAGCTCAGTTGGGAATTCTGCGGCTCTGGTTCCGCCTCCGGCGGAGAATCGGGCGAAGTCGCTGCGGCTGAGGTCTTTGGCCGCCGCGGCCCGCGAGGAAGGGAAAGAGAAGAAGGAGAAGCTGAAGTTCTCGATCGCGCTGTCGAGGGAAGAGATCAGTGCCGATTTCATGGCGTTGACAGGCTCGAAGCCTCCTCGGCGGCCGCGAAAGCGGCCGAGGAATGTCCAGATAGGACTGGATGTAAGTTACTCTCCTAGTACGTGGGGCCTACCGCGCAAGTGGTGTGGGCCCATGGTGATTGGAGTTGGAAATTTCCTTTCCGTGTTTGTACCTTTGATCATCAACAAAATCTGATGGTGTTTTCTTGCTTTTTTTGTGTAGTTGAAATTCCCTGGCTTATGGTTGGCTGAGATAACCCCAGATTCATACATAATTCCTGAGATTCGTGAATCGAAGAGGTAACGTATCTGCGACCTATGTGGGTTTTCTCTGCTGCTTTTTCCTGTATCTCTCAAAGCCATAATTCTTTCGGTTTTTGCAGAGGGGCACAATCACGACAAGAGCTCTAAGTCGGACTGGATTTTTCATCTGGCCATCTGCGTCTGTATTGAGAGTCCTCTTCAATCGGAGGCATGTTACATATACAATCTGTAAACGTATATGCTAAAAAGATTGTATATATGTATATGCTGACAGGAGAGAGAGAGAGAGAGAGAGAATAAACCACACAATTTTCGTTGTTATTAGCACTTATTGTGTGATTGTGGGATTAGTTACTGTAAATTTCTTTCTAGTATGAATGTAGTCATGGGCTTCCTGCTTTTCTTTTCTTTATATTTGCTTTGTTTAATTCTCTTGATTACAAGGATTAGTCACCTCTCACATGCGAAACGTCTTCGAAGATGCTCATCCTCCATGTGTTATAACTTAGGATCTTCTTTAAATTTGACTACAGGCAGCCGTTTTAACTTTTTTTTTTTTGACAAATGTGGATTATTCTGAACTTTGCAAGTTTTTGTTAATTCACATATCTCAATCAAAGGCATTACTGGTGATATGTATTCTCGTTGAACTGTATTCAGTTGTGTATCTGATGGCTAAGAAAAATATGAATTCTTAGGACCATATTCATCTGCAAACCCTTCATAAGTTACAATATCAATCAAAGGCATTAGCAGTGGTATGTGTTTATTGAAATGTATTTAGTTGTGTAGCTAATAGCTAAGAAAAAATACGAATTCTTGGCTCCAAATTTCAGCTGCAAATTCGCACATGACACCCAATTGGAGGGCACATTAGCCAGGAGATGGTGGTTAAAATAGAAAAAACTGTATTTGTTTCCAGGCAAAGAATTCTTCTGTTGAGCAATCATACCACAGGTAAGCACTCCTACTGTGTATAGTTGTGTGCTGCCCGGCAATCGCTATAGGCAGTTGTCATCTTCATCTGTTATTTCGTTTGAACGAGTCTCTCTTTTTTCCCACACTGGCATCCTCCAGCTAATGAAATTTCTCACAAATAACTGCAGCTTTCTTTTCCTATTCCTTTTTTAATCCCACGTGAAGAATAGTAGAACTCTAGTAAGAGATAACTATGGCTATATCTTTTTTTTTTCTCATGTATTTATTTTCTTGTGGTGGAAGTGACATCATAAGATGACAATGATTAAAATCAATTGAATATAATTACTTATGAAGTCCTTTTTCAGAAATTTACATTGACACAAGAAAAATTCTCAGCATATAATTCCTGTTGAATGAGTTAAAATACGAATCTTGGTTCCATAACTCTCCAGAAATTTCTTTGGGATGGGTTTTCATTTCACCGTGTTACACCCACATCTTTTGCGATCTTAGAGACAAAACACTTCACAACAAGAATTGACGTTAAAAATCTCAGCCCATTCTAGCTTTTTTTATTTACCTAAGTTTTGGTCTAATGTAAAACATTAATATTTAAAATATTTTACGGCGTCAAGTCGAATCTGAATTGTACAATAAATTCGCAGGTATTTCAGCCCATGTATATTAAGAAATTATTAGTTACTTGAAATCCGTGCATTACTTGTGAAGCTTTGGACTCGTTCTAATCCTTCAAACTATTTTATTTAATCACAAGACTCTCTAATAATAAAAAATCGAATCCTAATATTCCAAACGAATTTTTATTAAAATGCTGGGTATTCTTTTTATTTTTATAAGTACAATAGGTTGCATTGGATACTGCGTCATCCTCCATCTCCTTATTCTCATCGGCCAGAAGCTTCTCCGCGTTCAGAACGTTTATTTAAGAACCGAACAAGGAGCACAAGAATCAGTGCGTATCTCTCTCTCTCTCTCTCTCTCTCTCTCTCTCTCTCTCTCTCTCTCTCTCTCTCTCTCTCTCTCTCTCTCTCTCTTTTCTGTGATTTTCAGATCTTCGACGCCTGAAAAGCCAATGGCTGCCATCTCCGAGATGCACCGAGCTCCCCACAACTTCTCCTTACCTAATTCTTCGGGAATTCCCATACGCATAAAACCCACCTCATCCATCGACCCTTCATCGCTCCTACCAAAATCAGCCTGTGATGATTTGGAAGAAGCGGCGCAAGAAGTGGAATCGCCCCAGAAGAAGAAGCCATGGAATCTGCGGGAGAAGAAATCCACTCCCGACGCGGAGAATTCGATTGGGAATTCTCAGGCTCTGGTTTCGCCCTCGGCGGAGAACCAGGTGAAGTCGCTGCGGCTCAAGTCGTTGGGCGCCGCGGCCCACGAGGAAAAGGAAGGGAAGAAGAAGAAGCCGAAGTTCTCGATTGCGCTGTCGCAGCAAGAGATCAACGCTGATTTCTTGGCGATAACAAACTCAAAGCCTCCCCGGCGGTCTCACAAGAGGCCAAGGAATGTGCGCAAGAATTGAACGTAGCTGTTCTTCTGTTTCGTTTCAAGAAGATGGAATTCTTTTTTATCTTTATCATTAACAAATTCTGATGTCGTGTTTTCTTTGGTTGATTTCCACAGTCGACATTCCCGGATTTATCGTTGCCTGTGATAATTTCTAATTTCATCCCTAATTAATGTTTTTCTTTTTATCTGATTGTCGGATCCTCATAATAACAATCTTATGGTTTTTGCAGAGTTAGATTGGTGCAGTCACAACGAGAGTTCTAATTCTGTTGAGTGAGGGTAATACATCTAAAAAGGAAAGGATTACAATACAAGCAAAAGAAACCACTCGATTTTCATTGTAGTTGCAAATGCTTTTGTTTGTGATAGCAGGATCTGTTACTGAAAATGCTTTTCTAATGTTGTTTGTAGCATTTAGGAATTAACGTAGTAATGGGATTTCTTTGGTACCCTTTCTTCCAATCGGCTTACACCACGGCCAAATGAGCCTTCCACGGTCGAACCGTTGCTAAATGACAATTAAATAATTTGCCCAGTAAGACGCCTAATTAAATGATGATCATAATAAAAATACATATTTTTAATGTCTATTTGATGTATTCATGTCTAATATGGTTGGCCGCTCTTTGTGTGGCCACGTATTTTAGGGGGCTAATGCTTATAGGCGGACGCTACAAGAAATTCACTCATTGGCAAACCAAATTTTCATTTTAGAAAGCATTCGTTTCATTGGATAAAAATAATTTCTAAAAAAAAAAAAGATTGTGACAAAATCGTTGCATAATCCACATTGCAAAAGTACGAAATATATTTATCATTTTGTCACATTATAAACAAATGTAACAAAAACCATATTATATTTTTGCCACTATTGCTTTTTAGAGTCATGCATAAATTATTGTGTCTTTGTTTGGATGCACTAGTAATATACTTTTTTATACGTGCCTTTTAAAATTAATGCGATATCTTAACTATTATAATAACGGTATTTTTTTACTTTTTTATTATTATTTATATTTTTAATAATTTTTTAATTTTTTTATTAAAAACTTTATATTTCAAATGTCATTCCTATTTCATTTTTTTAATACACTCTCTTTCTTAATGCACTTTTCTTATTAATGCACTCTATCTAAACAAAGCCTAAAATATGTTCAAAACTTTGCATTTGGGACGTGCATGGTTTCAAAAACAGCAAAACAATCTTATTCGCGGCATGAATGCGAGATGCTGTATCTAGTTGATCCAGTAACAACTTTTCGTACCATGCATTAATTTGACAAATGCTAATATGTTTTCCAAGATACTGGTAAATACTTTCCTCAATATATTTTTCCAAGATCTAGAATGATGATGCAACCATGGCCATAGTGTTGATAGTTTTTAGGTGGAAAGATGACGATGATCTAAAATTATGTGGCTTCCAAGAGCAGCTCATGAGTTCGTATTGTCTGTTTAGCCCCAGCCCCACAGCATTGAACTAACGACAAGTTGGAAAACTTTGAAACAACATCATTGATTCTTGAATACCTCTGCTACTTCAACTTGGGTCCAAATCATTGAAGAGTATACTTAGCCCAAGCCTAAGATCTGTGCCGCTCGTCAGGGAGTCTAGGCTGCAGAAGGACCGAAAAAGGAGCCACCACCCACCAATCAAAATGAAACATGATGGTGTTCCAAGTGGTCTAACAAGGAGATCATAATCCACCGTCAGCATTGCCGGGATTGCTTGGAATTCAAGGAATGCTTGTCCCTTTACCACGTCAATGAACAACTCTCAACCAAAAGACCCGATCGGCAGATTAAGACACGTATTCCCTCACGTGTAAACAACTAATTAGAATCTAATTTCATAGAATGATTGCGTGAACGGCCATGATCGACTATTTCAATTTCCTAGATGGAAACGTGAAAATTTCCCCGCGAGCTGCACCTGGACGAGAAAATATCTTATTCCTACCGCCCAGAAAATCTAGGCTAGTCGTCTCCATTTCAAGCACCCTTATAACAGCTCACTTGAAATTCTAGTACTAGATCCGGACGATTCATCATTCGTGGCCCACTGGGGATGATAGATACGACGGAAATCGGATCCGCCCATCATCGATAGCCATCGGTAGAATTTTTTGGACGTCCGAATTCAGTGGCTGAAATCATCGGATTCTGTACGGGAATAAGGTAGCATCCAACAGATGAAGTGTACAAATCATCACTGCCTTATTTCCCTCTCCGCCTTTTGACCTGTCGCTGCTAGTACATCATCAGGTGCTCATTTTTAGCGAAGGGGCTTTTTGTTGGGTAGAGTGTGATCCGAGAGAGACCACACAACCGAAAGGAGTAGAGCCATCTCACCCGTACACGTGGTCGGTATACATTCTTATCCATCCACCTTCCTTAAATACCAATGGAGATCTTTTTGTCCCCTTCCCTAAGGTTGTTCATTAGATTCAGTATTAGATGGTCGGCTAGATCATCCGATTTACGCATATGCTTAGCCAATTGGTGAAGATGAAATATCCGGACCACATGAGCCGTGTCGGATACCGTTTGAAAGCTTGCACTTTGTGTGGCCTAAACCTACAAGGAAACCATTTGCAACCCGTCTCTTCCACGTCATGTTCAACTCAGATTAGTTGGGCTTATTGTTTAATCAACATATCCTCGTGGCACATCCCCAAAAGTTACCACCAATCAACCAGCGGTTCAGATGCATGGCCAAAGGTCCGATACACGACCGTCATTTTTGACGAACAATTGGGCTCTCGCTCCCGTATAAATATTAAATACTATATATCATCTATCATCTCCAGCATCGAAAAGATGACATTGCGATTAACCTTGCAAATCACACCATCAGCATACACTGTAACAGAAAGCAACATCTGTATTTGATAGACGAACATTCCAATCATGTTCATCAATGCACAAAACGTAAATCGGACCGTTCGTATGGTGGCCAGAATTTATGTTCTGATCGTCCATCCACTCTGATTTTGATGCCATCATCCCCACCTGCTTGCAGCCAATAGGAGGGGAAGCTGATTCGGCGTCAAAAGCATTGTTGGCTTTGAATAACTGTTTCGGTTAAAAGATCTAAGCAAGGGAAATAACGCCGTCTTTTTCATGTGGAATGAAACGTTAAAAAGGGAAAACTACCGAATTCGGCGCAGATTTAAGTATCAAAGGACAAGATCAGGTCTGCCACATTGTAGAACTTGTGGCCCAAAAAATCAAACAGCTTTGCTTCAGTCAGGGGAATGTATTGCCTAAAAAAGAGAAAAAAAAATAACCAGAAAAAGAAAAAGGCTTTGACTTTGCTCCACATGAAGGAATGTTCTGATTTTTCAAACATTCATGCATCGCCTTGGAAATGGAGTAGGTACTTTGTTGGAGAAGCATGAGCGCTTGGGAAATTTCTCATTACATTTTATTTAAATAACAATTCTTTAGTAGTTGAAAATGAGTAGAACGGATTGGCTGATGATTAGTGATCTGGAGGCTGAGAGATGTACTGGGTTCGGTTATTTTGCATGCAAAGCCAGTAATCTTTGTTGATTCAAGGTCAAGGCGACAGTTAGTGCAGTCTGAAATGAACCTTCCTCCTGCAATTAAAGAAACCAGGAAATGCAGCTGAACAATCAAAGTCGTTAGGGAAGTCTTCCCTTGTGTTGCAAGAAAGCAATGTCCCCCATGCCTTCTGCATATACCAATCTCCCGGCTTCAGTTCCAATCTAACAACCAACAATGTTTAGTCGATTAGTTACCAGGACTCCTTTCATCAAGACTTCACACATACCCATTTCTCCAAAGGGGAGTATCCTAATTTGCCCACAGTGATGGTGAATGAAAATGATGCAAATGTTGTCTCTTAAAGAATGTAAAACATAAGGACTGCAAACAAGGCGTAGTTAACGGACACATGAAGGAACATTTACCAGTGCATATGAGGTAAACTTTTCAGTAAGAATCTACCACTTATGTGCGGCTCCGGGCCTTTGGCCCTGCCCATAATTTCATAGCTGTGCTAGGCTAGACTTCAGGACTCCTTTAAGAAGCGTTAGGAACTATCAAACTAGATTTTGGGGCTAAAGGGAAGAGAGAGCCAGCAAGAGAATTTTCAGCTGTATGTCAATAGAGTCATCAATTTACAATTTCAAATTACCCTGAAAAGGAAACTAAAAACCCAATTACAACATTCAAAACCAAAGGTTTTGTAACAGTAGCTCATTCTGATGGATTTGTAAACCAAATTAAAAGTATTTGGACACTCTTCTCTAATATGCTTCCCAGTTTAGTGTAAAGCATGTCATAAATGTGTGCAATACAGGGCATTACGTCAAGCTGCCAAAGTAAAGCAATAAACGTGCATGATTAGCAACGTCTTTTTTTTTTTTTTTTTTCTACATCTAGGTAAGCACTTGCCTCTCTTTTCCAGTTAGGAGTCTAAAGCAACAGGCTCTATGAAAAAGTGGACCTAAATTCAAAGCCTGATAGTGAAATGCAGTCGAGTCCTCGAGTGATAATGAGACTGTATTTAGTACTCTAAGAACCTGTCCACACTGTTTCAAGATGGAGAAATGAGCTTGAAAATCTGAAATGATTTACAAGCAAAATGCTTCCACACATAAATGCAAGAACTTTTATATTATACAATGTGTTATCTTGTTTGAAACAAAATGCTAAATTTTCAATGATGCACAGTCACTTTGCAGAGCTTCCTGTATTCCTATGTATTAGCATGAGCAGTACTACAGTCCACAAATCCAGAGGCCGCATTTTAGGCTCTTGTGAGTGTCACAAGTTACAATAGCCAGACAGATTGTAGGATCCTGACTTTGGGTTGAGAGCTTTTGCATCTATATGAGGATTTTTGATAATCAACCAGTTTGGTCTTTTGCTATTTTTCTCTACATAATTGCAGGCCATGGAACATGCAGCTAGGTTGTGCTGGATCATCATGGTTAATTGGTTTTCTATCATCGATCATTCCTGATATGCCCTGCTGAATGAACGACTCAGTTCGTTAACTATAGATTCACAAAACGGTCACTTGTGGCTATTTATAGTGATCTGCACTGCAACGGATGTACCAAAAGCATCTAACTCTATTCATTACCTTGTCAACTTTTACTATTTTTGACTGCACAAAACACATTAAAACAAAATCAACTTATATGACAAGTTTTTAATAACAAATATATCAACTCACCTCTATTTCCCCCTTATTAGAACACTTGAAATGCAACAAAACTAATAAATCCTCAATCTTTGAATGGGAAGCAAAAAGGGGGGAAAAGGGGGGAAACAACACCAGCTGTAGCAACAAAGAGGGAACAGAAACGCTTTAACAAATCAAATAGACGACTAAAAGAACTAAACCTGAGCATGGAATTAGCATGCAATTCAACCCTTTTATTCCCATTTTCCAATTTACAAATCGATGGAGTGTAATACCTCTCCAATTGAGGTCACAAGAGTGCAGTAGTATTAGTCAGCCACAAAAAAAATTTGTTGCTTGAAGTGATTCCACGCTGCATTCACATCTATCTCTGCTGAAATCACAATCAAAGATCATTAGTTCTATGACCAGAACGGCCAAACAAGGAAATATTTATTATTCTTTAACTGAAATAGTTTACGTTTTTATTAGACCAGCAACCACAAGGTGGGCTCACTTTTCTTTAGACAAGCTTCATCTGGTGAACAAAAACAGAAATGATCCATGATGCTAATTATTCACCATCTAAACCTAAACATGCACCATTGGGTTTTCATTTTTCTTTTCCTTTCCAGTCAAATGCAGGCCATGATCCATTATCATTTCCAAACCACTATCTGAAAAGGTCACACAACAGCAGATCCATTATCATGTTCTCCACCAGATGAATAATTCGATTCATCATCAGGAATTCCCTCATGTGTGGTCCTCCAATAGGAAAATTTGGATTTTGCCTTGTTGCATCAAATATCACATAATGACTTTGATGATATTTTTAAGAAATTCATACCAGATGCAGCTCAAATAAACAATCAAAGGAAAAAAGAATTACCTTTCCTTTTTCATGAGATTCAGGAATTCTGTATGCCTCAACTGTTATGTCGTACAGCCACAAACCAGGAAAAGTCGCCTGCAAAAATCATACAAGCTGCATCAATTTCATTCTATAAATCAAGAAACAGAAATCAAACACGCATTTTGTCTCAACTTGCAGCAGCAGAGTCATGCAGCAATTTTCCGAATTATTCATTCTGCGAGCCGTGTCTCCAGCGGAACAAGTTGCGATAGCCCCATCCATCAGATAACCTCGACTGCCATTGCAGATGGATGGATTTTACGAGGGAAAGCGCTACTGCAGCTAAGATTTCCCTTAAGTATTTCGTGACGAAAGCAGCCGCCAACGATCCCATCACAAGGCTCGCCAGTAAACCATCCCGAAGCCAGAGAGGCAAGCCCTTTACCATACATTTAAAATTCAATAAAGGAAAGAAAGGAAACGGAAGCAATTCCTTACATCCAATTGCCGCTGCACCTTCCCCAATCTCTTCTTCGGCCTCCTCGCCGGCCTCGACCCCGTCATCGCCAATAAATCCTCCTCGATCTCCTCCTTCGAAAGTGCCACCGTCAGCTTCCTTTTCTCCTTCGGCTTCTCTTTGCCCTGCACTGCCGCTGCTGCGGCGGCGGCGGCGGCCGCAGTCCTCGACCTCATCGACCTCGCCTGACTCTCCTGCACAACAGGCGGCGGTGGTGGAGGCGGGGGAGGAGGCGTCAAGGAAGTCGCCACGCAGATATCCGCCGGAGCTTTGTTAGCCGCCCGCCTCGTCCGAAGATTCCACGGCATCGCCGCGGATTCCTCCTCTTCCGGGACGTGGAATCTCATCTTGTCGGCAGCGGAGCGGAGATGATCCAAGAGCCGCTCGCGAATCTCCTCAATTCCGTCGTCGGTGACCGAATCACCGTCGGCCTTGGCAGCTCCGATCCGAGGCGGAGTACGCAATTTCTCAAGGGAAGCAGGGGAAGAAGGCTTACGGGTAGCAGCAGGAGGAGGTCTGGTTGGAGAAGCAGCAGAGCCGTTGGATTGAGAAGAATCCCGATCGATGGTGGGATCGGATTTCATACATCGAAGGAAGCGTTGGTTGCCCCACTTGAGTAAAGGAAGGGAGAAGTTGTGGAGAGGCGGGTGGGATTTTGCAGGCATCGATTGTAACGGTGGCGGTGGTGTTTCGGTCTCCGTTTCGGACGTAGCGGAAAATCCCATCAAAGAGACAAATGAGAGTTTCCAAGCTTCTGATCGGCTACCCTTCGGAGTGTCGGAGAGATAAGGGCCTTTTTCTTCTTCCCTCTCTCTCTCTCTCTCTCTCTCTCTCTCTCTCTCTCTCTGGTTTCTGAAATCGCCGGGAAATATTGAGAGAGGGAAGAAGCGGAATATAAGCGGTTGAGAGGGGCAAAATTCTACTCTCGCTTCTAGGATGTGAATCATACTCGCATCCCTTTCTTGGAAATTAACATAGAAGTTTAGAAATCTGATCCGTTAATATCCTTTAAAATCCATTAAAATGGATTCTTAAAGTAAAAATTATTTTTATTTGAATACATATGTTCCATGTAAATGGATGGTTTGTGAAACGTTAATAGAAGATGTGAAAATGGCATAGAAATTTTTACATGGTAATGTCATCTTATGATTTTTTGGAGGTATGATGATGTGATACATCGAGGGATGGATGAGATATCCACCAACACGTGGGAGACGAGGGGGATGGGACTGCGAGTTGGATTTTTGGCTATTGGCGCGAGTAGGCGTTGCCTTGCGCCACGGCCTTTTAACGTTCGCCTGTGGTTTTTCAAGTGCTGTCTACGAAGTGAGGTTCGTGGTGCGCGATGTTCAAAGTTATAGACGTACGTGTTTGGGAATGGGTACGGTCTGACTTATAGTTCATACATTGGAAATGGAAGATATTATTCAAGAAAATATATATTATATATCATTTGCAATGCCAATTTTGCCTGTTGCAGAGGCTAGATCCACCAAATTGGGAGTTCGCGTATTGGGATGCTACCAACCAAAGAGTACTTTTGCCATGTTCTTATTGGGTGCATTGCAACTTTGTGCTAGGAAAATACTACTTGTGCACGTACCGTGCAACTTGTTCACAATTATGGTTACAAGTACCAAACTCCCGTGCAAATGCTCCTTTAAATGACCCTGCACTTTATACACTATAACCTTGTTTTTTATCTTTTAAAAAATTATCCATGTTACCTTTATTTGTTGTATTGCAAATATCATACTTACTGCTCCATTTACCCATTATTATACTAAATTATACTTTAATGTATTGATAAAATCCTTCACCTTCGGGCTCCTTTAAAAGGATATTTCAAATTCGATGCCCTCTTATTGCTTATTCTTGAATGAGTAGTGCAATCTATTAGTTATTCCTGAATAAGGAAAATGAAAATAAATTGTATTATTCAATCAAGCCATACCATGTACCATCATAAAGAAATGTAAGTCTAAGCTTTGTCCAATAATAATCAGTTTTGCATTTTAAAGCTGATAATATAAAAAAATAAAATTCACTAAAATAAGGATCTTGCTTCTAAGGGATTGATTTCACCAGTCTAAGTGGAACTCTTTGGTTTAGGCTTACCTCAGTAATTATACAAAATCTAACCATTCATTATATTTAATCATGGTATTAAAAATTATTTCAATTAAAGTCTTGTGTGAATCATGGAATTTAAAAAGATATAAAATCACGTGTAAAATATCAAAATTATTTAAATCTATTGCCTTGAGCAATAAAAATATTATGAAAATTTATAAAATCATTCATCTAAATAAAAATAACACTTATAAATTATAGATGTTTAATGAAAGTTTTTAAATTTATGTAATAATTAAAAGATTTTAATGGGTTGATAGTCACTCTAAAATAATCTCACTTTTTGTAAGCATGTAATTTTTTAATTTGGAAGATCTTTTACAAGAAAATTTCAAAATCAATTATATTTTAAAATAAATTTTTAAAATTTAAAGGTGTTTATAATATTTTTCAAAAATTGAGAGGAGCAATTGCCCGCTCTCTGGCTCCATGCAAAAACAGTTTTAACGCTTTTCTTATGTACAGGGATTATTTTAATATTTTAATCTATCAACAAAATTAATTTCAAAAATAATTTAATTAACTAAATTTTACGCCCGCGTTCCACATTCAATAGCTAACCCACTGGTCCCACCCTGTAGCCATTAAGCGACTTCACTGGATAGCTATCTTCAACTAATCCAAGGCATTGGACCACCCAAATATGAATAGAGCAAAATGAGATTTCCATCTACTATCAATTCCAGAAGATCCTGAATCAATTGGCAACAAAAGAAGTGAAAAATAAAAATAAAAAATCTCATGGTTGAAACGTTTCAAAGCGGGAGATGTTTTCGCTTATACCATCTAACTGAAACCCATTTCGTATGATCGGTTATGGATCATTGAAAGATGCCCAATTGTGCGAGGAGTTTCTTCTCTCCATGCAACACTCAAGAGCCTAATCTTTGATGCGACGGCTTCGATGTTTCCATGGGATTGTTCTTCCCTGCACAAGCCACGTGTAGGGCAGAGATTGAGCCCTGCATATACATGGTTTGAGGCAGACTCGCAGAATAATCATCTACAGTTGGGCATTCGTAAAACGACGGACGGTCACTTAAAAACAAGCGAATCAACATTCGACACGCGATGGTAGAATTGGACCGTTTTATCTGCACTACGCCGCTTTTTCCTTCGCCTGTGATGATATAGGTAGCTTCCAAGAAAAGTGATCTTGACCGTCCATCTGCAGGGAACAAACCACTTGGGAGCTTTCCTTGATCATTACCGTAGACATTGGCTGCGTCTTTGCTTGGTATTTAAACAATCGTCGATTCCACGGCCAGCAATCTGACGGCTGAGAGCCTCCGATGAGATTAATACGAATGCCACGTAGATGACGCTTGCCAGTCTTTCTTTTATTTTTAATCCGGCATAAGCCAGCCAGTTGACACTTCAGAGGTCAAAATGAATAACTAGACTTCGTTGTGTCCGAAGCCGAAGAACCACAAAATGGAAATTATTTATTTGGTCCCAACATCATAGAATCCAAACCATTGAAAAATACATACAATTGGGACATTGTCCAATTTATAGAATTGAGTGTTTAATTATACATGATTTTTCGTCGAACCAATAGATATTTTCGGTTTTTGTTTAGGGCGCCAATGTCGCGCTACATCGATCGAAATAAGTTTTTTTTTTTTCCTTGAAGTGCATCCAAAATCATGTCAGTTGATTAACGGTGCGGAATGCCAGCTAGCTGCTCTCTCCCTCCTCCTGCTGCAGCCTCGTTACACGTTTTGCATTCGCCGGTCAGATTTTTAACGGCAGACATCATACGCGGACTGTACGCCAACCTCTATGGAGATTTTAAAGCGACCTAATTCCTGGCATTGTGTCTCGCGACTTGCCCATCTGATCAGTTGAAAGACTTTAGGATATATTAAATAATAATGTCAAAAATTTTAGTTATTGCAGAATTAGAATCTTTATGGTATTTTTTCTAGGAGCCAAAATTTTAATAAAAATAATATAATTTCTAATGGTTTTATTAAGTCATATTTTTAGAAGGTTGGAAACTCTACTTAGGTGTGATTATGCTGCAAAAATCAAGTTGATGAATCGAAGACGCAGCCATTTATGGGAAGTTAGGAACTTCGATGATTTTTACACGGAGCTTTGCTGGCGCTACGCATGTGCTGTGGTTGGGCTTGCTTGGCCGTAACTCGCACGTCCATTTTTACACGTGTTAAAGGCATCTTTGGGTGTCAACCGTTGATAGAACGACTGATGAAAAGTAAATTTTGATGTCGACCGTTGAACTAATGGATGAGAACGCGCGTCCATCAGATTAAAGGCCGAGATCACTTCTAGCAATTGCATACTTTCATGCATGCTGCGAGCAGCGGATAATTGGGCATTTGTAGCATCCACGGTTTCTCCAGAGAGTCCTCGAAGAGAAGGGATAAAGATATTGAATATTTTCCGAAGGTTTGCATGCGGCGCCTGCCCCGGGGAGCCTTTGAGCCCACCACAATGTTAGCCGTCGCATCCACGCCGTCAAGCTGCAGGCTGGTGGGGTAGATTTTCAGGCGGCTTTTCCACCAATCATGAGATACTTAAGGATCGCTGGCTAAGCTCGTGGGGTGGACGGTGCGGATGCACAATCAAGATGGGGCCCACAGAGAAGAAGGTCGCGCGGACTGAGGAATTTGGCGTCTGCGTCGCATCACGATTGATTGAGGAGGCGCTGCCGAATAATGGTTAGATGATGGGCCAGTGGGTTTGAGGTTTCAGGGGTTGGGGGAACCACGTGCTCTGAGACACGTGGCGGTCGTCACCATTTGTGGGGACCAGCGGCTGACCCTCCAAGTACATGGGGCTGCTTGAAAGCAAAGGGCGGGACCAGCGACAGTGAAAAATGCAGAGAAATTAGAAATAAAGAAGCGTGATTAAGAAAAGAAAATACTCGAGCTGGCCGATAAAAAAGCCTCAACTGCCAAACGAGGGTTCCAATATCGTGGCCAGTCACAGTCTAGGAAGGCAACTTAAATGTTCGTAATACTTCTCAAGCAGTTGGGCGAGCGGGAAAGCGAAAAAAAAAAAACACTTCCATGTTTATGGATCTTACGTGCTGGCAAAACCGTGAAGGCTCGTGTTCTTCTTGCCGCTTGAGAAGCGGATCAAGTGGCTCTTGTTGAAAGGGTTAGTTTTGCAAAGATATGTGCAGAAAATGAGATCTCACTCATGACGAAACAGATAAAAGGAAGACTCGTTGAAGATGACGGTAAAGAATTCGCCTCCGACGCTTAGGAAGAGAGCTAACTAGGACTGGGGGGACAAAGTTTGGGGCTAAGGGGCGTTGGTGTGTTTGCTTACAGCCTTACACGATGTATGTTGAATTTCATTACAGTTTGAAAACACGAATGGGGAAATATCATGATGATGAAACTTTCGACAAAGAAATATGATAGATAATAACATGTTGACTGTGTTCAAGAGAAGATGGTAGGAATCTGATAGATAAAACTTTTGACAAATGAACCTTTTTTTTAATTTTTTAAAAATTTAAAAAATAATATAATATAATTTTAAAAAATTTAAACTATTGATATTAATTTAAATATTTAAATATTTTTTTACAATGCCACATTACTTTAATTTATTATTTTCTTCTATTAAAAATATTAAAAATAAAAGAAATTATTAAACCAAACCGATTCACGATTAAATTGGTTTAACTAACCAGTCTCATCCAGTACTGATAACAATGACAGGCATATAGTGCAATCGCATATACATGCTATAATTTGCTTTGGGTAGCTGTCGAAATCAAGGATTGAAAATTAGATAAATTTTTAAAAACAAAAAGTTTAAATTTCATGTACGAGACTTTTGGATTGGTGGACGCCTACAAGTGCAGGTCAAAACCCAACAATGGTCAATTGTCCCAGTTCAACAAAAGACATCCCGCAGTCAAGGCCGATGGAATCAAATCAAATTGGAAGCTTGAACTTGCGTTGAAGCGTGCCACCTGAGCGGCACGTGCGACTCCCTCGACGCGAATCTCTGACTGAGTAGGGAGGGAATCGAAGAAACGCGGTGGGAAGGATTTCGGTATTTTTGAATAGATACAAAAATCTTGAGAGAGAGGACCAGGAATCCTTGCCCAACACGGCGGCAGCCGGTTCTTTGCTTGGGCTGCAGTGCTAACGTGCGCCTTCGGCGTCTGATTACGGCCTTCTCGTGAGCAGCACTACGGTTTGAAATTTCAGAGATTCTGCAATTTAGGCCTTGTGAATGTCGCATGTTGCGAAAACGAAGCTGGTTACGGCTTTGAGATTGAAAGCAAACCTTACAACCTCAGAAGAAAAAGATACGACAAAATGAAAGGAAAATGGCCCACATACTTTCAGTATTTGTAAATGACCCGTGCAGCATTTCATGATATTTGCAAATAGGCCCACACCATTGGAACCATTTTTTAGATGAAAAATTAACGGGTGAAAATTTTACATGGAAAATGGGATTTTTGCCCTTATGAAAGGGAAGGTAATATGATATCCTTGAGTCTTAATTAGTAGAAGATTCTTGTTCTTGATGTTTTCTTTTTAAGAAAAGCTCACATCCAACATTTAAAGGTTGTCAAAGATTTTAAAACGGAGAAGTTAAAAGTTAGGTTTATGGGTTGGAATTGAGCTTCTTCATGAAAAATAATTAATTTATGTGTTTATAAATTTAAGTTCTGGTGAATAAAAGTAAAAAAAGAAAAGTAGTTTTTCATCTTTATTTTTCTATTTAGATTTTTATCTTTATAGTTTTAATATTTTTTAAACAGTCTTAGCTGACCACGATTTCACTTTGACTATTTAACAATATGCCTCCTATATTGTTTAATTACGAAAATAAATATTTTTAATTATGGATACTTTAGTTAGCCTCCACTAAATATAAAAATTAAAAGTCAAATGAAGAATTGGAGGATGTCGAAAAATACCTCAGTATTTAAAATCAGCTGCAATTCTCATACACGACACAACTAGAATTTGAATAAATAACATAAAATCATACGCCCTTGTATTTCGAAGCTACAGGTGGTTTGAACTATATATATATATATATATATATATATATATATTGTGGGTGTGGGTGTAAAATTACTTCTTGTTGAATAGCATAAAATGTCATGAAGGCAATATGCACCTAGAGCAAACCTAGGTGGGCTAATATCCAAAATCCACAGCATGCAACCATTGGATTCTTTTTGACACTGCATTGCAATTGCTATATGTGTTTCAAATAAATGTGTATGTAATATAACTATTTGAAAAAGGTCGAAAATGTACCAAGAACGATGTTCTTGATATTTAAAAATGAATTCCATACCTCATGTATGATAATAAATGGGAAATGATTCAAAGAATTTCGTTCTTCTGAAATTTTAAAAGAATATTTTTTTTATATTATTATCATTGTAGACAATGGAAATAAAGTCCAATCCAATAATCTTACTTAACATCACTTATTTACTTAGTGATTCAATGACTATTAAAATAAAATTAAGCAAGCCTAAAATTAAGATCATTTGTCTATCCTTCAAATTATTTTATTTTTTATAATATCAATAAAGATATAATTATGCATTTATACCTTTGAAAGCTTTAATATGATATTACTTCATAATTTTACAAAGTTTTGTAATATTTAGGTATATGAATAGATTGATATAAGTAATTATCATATTTTATACATAATCTTATGCCTCTTTAAATGTTGTGGCCCACATTAATCTCTAATTAAAATATTTTTATATTTTTTAACTAAAGAAATAATAATAGATATGATGGTTGGAAAATTTTTATCTAATCATTTAAAAAAATAAAAAAAGATTTCTTTGAAATTTAAAAGAAATGGTTCCTTTAAATCATTTATTGTATTGCACAGGAAAAGGGATGTTAGATTATTAAATCCATGGTTTTTAAATGACCTGAAGTGCCTCTTGGGAACAACAACCAATCGCACTTTTAGTAGGACAATTTTGATTCTTGATAAAAACAAACCACAGTCACATATTCAGCCATATGTTCTTCATTCAATTTCAGTTGATTGTTAAAGACTATCCAGCCACGTTTGATGCAGCGAATGCGAAGTATATATAATTTAGAAGTACCCGACACAAAAATACCCACGCAAGTATTATCTTATGCATATGTGGACAAAACCATATCCATGCCGTGTTGAGGGTTTCAATTAAAGTAGGTGCGTTAACCACGGTAGGTTTTATGGGCTGCAATACAAGTCATTTTCGACTCATAAATATTCATATGATCTTTAATTGACTGGAGACCTGACCATTAACATTGTGTGCTGACCAACTCGTATGGGTGGACCTCGTCTCTCATAGAATATTTAATTTCATGGCTGCAATGCAGTTTTTTTGCGTTTTGAGCCACACCTCAACTTTGCACGTTAAAAACGGTTTCAATGCATGATAATGACACAGTGGTGTGCCACATCCACGGTGAAAATCGCACACTCCATCAATGAATATCAAAAAGTTTCAAAGGTTTCGAGGAAGAGTTCATGCTCTGAGAGGGAAGGGGGATATGTTTTTCAGTATTTTAGAAATTATACAATATTTATAGAAAATAGTTTAGAAAATAAAAAATTTTTGAAAAAAAAGCATGGAGGTCGAGGATCATGCAGCTAGGTTTTACCAATCGTCATGGTTTACCATCACATATTTAGCAGGACAATCTCGATCGACAACAATGGATAAACAACCATCACGCATTCTGGTGGAGAACGGAGGATGTTGCTTGAATGTTGGTTTTTATTGCATCCGAACCGCAATGAGCACACCGCGAGCGTCTAAACTCTACTCATTCTGTCTTGTGAATTTTTAATATTTTGAATACCCAGAGTACACCATACACTAAAAGGTAGCGAAACGGGTCAAACTCTTCTTTGAAAGGGCAAAGGAAAAGGAGAAAAAAAAAAAAAACCATCAACTAAAAGCGAAAATTAAATTAGCATACCCTTTTATTCCCATTTACAATTTACAATTTACAAAATCGGCCGACTATAATGCTCTGTCCAATCTCGAAGTCACAACAGAGACGCGGCAGCAGCTGGGGGTAACTGGGTCTGGGGTTAGCCAACCCTGTCTCTATTTGAAAAGACTCAATCCGGAAGAGATGCTGTCGCTTCTTCAAATCATGGATCCCATCTTGCATCCAGCTCTATCTCTGCAGAAACCACAATCAGCTGATCCATTAACATCTGCTCCGCTAGATGAATAGTTCGGATAATGAGAAGGAAATCAAAATGGGTTATTAATTTTAAGAAATTCATACCAGATGTTTAGATAAAATAAATAAATAAAAAGAGTTACCTTGGCCGTTTCATGAGATTCGGGAACTCTGTATGCCTCTGCCGTTATGTCGGACAGCCACAAGCCAGGGAACGTCAACTGCAAAAATCATATAAGCTTCATCAATTTCGTCACGAAACAGAATCGAAGACCGGCACCTTGCCTCAACCGGCAAGACCGGATTCATGCAGCGGCTATCCCAGTATCCGTTCCGTCCGATGGGGCAAGCTGCCAAAGCCTCGTCGATCAGATCATCTTAACTGCTATGGCGTATGGATGGATTGTATGAAGGAAAGCCCTACTCTAAATTGGAGCAGCTCAGATTCTCCGACCAGGAGACGGACATAATCTCATGAAATTAGCCAACAGCCTAGTAAACCGTCGCGATGATTGAGATGAGATCCCTTTTTCCCATACATTTACAATTCGACCAAGGAAATCGAAAATGAAAAAAGCATCGTAAGCAATTCCTTACATCCAATTGCCGCTGCACCTTCCCCAATCTCTTCTTCGGCCTCCTAGCAGGCCTCGACCCCGTCATCGAAAAGAAATCCTCCTCGATCTCCTCTTTCGAAAGCGCCACACTCAGCTTCCTCTTCTCCTTGCCCTGCACTGCCACGTTGGCCGCCGCAGCCGCCGCCGTCCTAGACCTCATCGACCTCACCTGACTCTCCTGCACAACAGGCAGCGGCGGCGGCATCTTCGGGCCGCTATCCGCCTGAGACTTGCTAGCCGGCAGCCTCTTCCGGAGATTCCACGGCGTCGACGCCGATTCCTCCGCCGCTTGTGGGATGGGGAACCTCATCCTGTCGGCTGCGGAGCGAAGATGATCCAAGAGCCGCTCGCGAATCTCCTCAATAGCGTCGTCGCCTGTGGTTGAATCGCCGTTGGGCTTTGCAGCTACGATCCGGGGCAGAGCCCATAATTTGTCGATGGAAGCAGGGGCAGAAGTCCTGCGGGCAGCAGCAGGAGGAGGTCTGGTTGGGGGCGGAGCAGAGCCGTTGGATCGAGAAGCATCGCGATCGACCGTCGGATCGTCTCTCATGCAGCTAAGGAAGCGCTGGTTGCCCCACTTGAGCAAGGGAAGGGAGAAGTTATGGAGAGGCGGGTTGGATTTGGCAGATATCGATTGTAGCGGTGGCCGTGGTGTTTCGGTCTCCGTCTCCGTTTCGGACGTAGCAGAAAATCCCATGAAAGAGAAAGATGAGAGTTTCCAAGCTCCTGATCGGCTGCGTTTCGCAGTGTCGGCGAGGAAGGGTTTTTTCCTCCTCGCTTCCCTCTTTCGCTCAATCTCTCGCTGTCTCTCTGATTTCTGAAATCGCCGGGAACACTGAGAGAGAGGGACGTAGCGGAATATAAGCGGTTGGGAAGGGAGAAATTTTACTCAAGCTGGTGGGATGTGAATCATACTCGCAGCTATTTTCTTGATATAATAAAGCTTTTTAGAAAATCTGATCCGTTAATATCATTTAAATTGATCTTCAATTATCGAAAATAAAGTAAATTTTATTTTGGACCGTAAATGGTTTAGATGAATGGAGGGCTAATGAAAGGCTGATGAGGATGCGGAAGGGTGGCCAAAATTTTGATAGGATGATGTCGCTAGTTATTGGTGGAGGTGGGATGATGTGATCTATCGATGGATGGATGAGATACTTACACGTGGGAGATGACCAGACCGCGGGTGCCAGATGGATTTTTTGGTTGCTCGGCGTGAGCCGTACGATGTGGCGCAACTCGGTCAGGTTAACCGAACCCGAATTTTAAATGATTGGGTTGACTTTTTTTTTTCCCCGAAATTGGGTTTAACTTGAATTGAATTATGGTACGGTTTAGTTATAGTTGAGGGCAACCTAATCTGAATAAACCAAAAATCCAAACAAAATTGTCTTAACCAAGTGTGCAGCTCTGGTTAAGTTCAGATAAAGTTGAAATAAACTCAATCTTAATACAAATTGTAAAATATATACCCAAACCAAACCATAACTCATTTATTATATTTACAATTGATAATTGAGATTAACAAATTTTGTATTCAATTCAAATTAACAATTCTTATATTTGTATTATTACTTTAAATAAATTTTATAAATATTATTCTATTAATACATTTATTATTTGTGTAATTAACTATGAAAATGGTAATAAACTTAAATAATTATATCAATATGATAGCATAAGTAGTTATTTAAAATATTAATTTTTGAATATAATCAGAAGTTACATGCAAGACAATGCAATTTGAGAATTATTTTAAATTAATAATTAAATTATATAGTTCAATGTAAAATATAATTT
>JAYJMB010014585.1:0-45787 GCA_036873735.1 Pouteria campechiana
AACACTTAGTAGAGTGAGCATGGTGTTGGCCATCGTCCCCTATCTTTGGAAAATCAGATTTCTGTGCATGTCCAAATCAGTCTGAATAAGTTGGCCAATACCTTATAATTCTGGTCGTTGATTGAAAATTTAGAAGGCTGCATGGATTTCCATTCTAGGATTCCTCTCGAGGAGCCTTTTTCAAGCTTTCCCCTTTTGTTCTCTGCCAAGCTCAACGGCTACCTGCTGGTGGCCTATAAAGCTGTCCCGGGGGACACCATTGAATCTTACCTTTTCAGGTTGACGATGCTTCTCCGAGTTCAGACTCTTCACTATTTTCACCGGGTTCTTTCTGAGGACTCATTCTAGTTTTTTCTTCCGGCGTCACCATAAGAGATGAGCTCACTCATAGTTCATTATTGTCGCTGCTTGGCATCATTGCAGCAAGTTTAGAGAAATTTGTTTCCATTTCTCTATTCGTCTTCTACCCTTTGGTTGAAGCTTTTAACTCATCAGCATTTTCGATGAGACCTACTGCCAAATAAGATTTTCCTTTTTTAACTGAAATCTCTCTTCTCTGTGTCGCGGAAAAGTTGGGTTTTTTGTAGCTCAAACAACATTATGGCTACTTAAATAAGATCGTATATAAGTAGCAAGGATGAACAACACATTCGTTCACCCCCCCTTTTTTTTCTTTTTTTCTTTGCACCCGCTAACATCTTGCATTATTCTGCCGATGCCAAGAAGAATGTACGTCTTTAACATCTTTCTTCAATTGGGACTTCTGCTGGTGGTCGAGAAAGGCCCCTAGCGTCATGTTGGCACTGCTAAGGCACTGTGTGGACTCATGCTACCGCTGCCCCATGTGTCCCGGACTGCTCTACTGTGGTTGAGGGGACAAGGCCCAGGTGGAGCCTAACCACAGGATGAGCCCACCCATAGGGTGGACTGGCTACTGGACATGGGCCAACTATTGAGTGGATCTAGAGGATGAGGCCCAGGCGGGGATTGACTGTTGGACGGAGCCCATGTGGGCTGCTTAGTTGATTCAAGCCCAAAGATTGATGAGTGACTAGAAATACCTAAGTCTCATGATGTTTGCAGGAAAACTTCTCAAAAAATTCATAATTGCTTTGCATAATTCCCAAAAGCTCATAGTTGTGTTGGAAATTTCATGAAACAAATCCAACATTCATGGGATAAGCTCAAGGTCCCTTTTGGCAACACACACATTTTTTTTTGCAACGTCATCAATTACCTCTTCATGTCTTGAACAAGGCACTCGTTGACATATTTTCTCTCTCTTTCATTCTTTAACAGATATGGATTCTCACCACAGAGTGGCTTCTCCATCCCTTGTCGGCTCAATTGACCATGTGGACTTCGACGATTCTCCTATTAGAGCAGACGAGTTTGGGTACGTTCCTTGCAATATTGATTTAGTCTTTACAAGAGAGTATACTATAAATGACCAAGATGAAGCAACATCGATGCAACCTACGGTGGATAGTTTTGTTCCGAATCATTCCGCCACTGAAGCAATTCTTTCATCTGATGTTACCCTTGAGCTAGATGTAAGAGCATTAGAAGATGGATCAGAAGAAGGAGAGATCCTTGTTCTACCACAATTCAAAGGGGAAGTTCATATAGTAGCCCAGTGCCAAGGAAAAATTCTTCTTGCGCCACAACACCAAGATGGTGTTCTTATTGTGCCGTCATGCCAAGTGGAAGTTTATATTGCAGCTCGGTGCCAAGGAGGAGTTCATATAGCGCCAGAACGCTAGTCACTATGGAAACGGAAGAAGCAAAAGAAAGGTGGTGACCCCAACCTTCAAGGTGCTATCCATTATTATCAGGTTAAGGAGATAGACAGGGGCTTCTTTGTTTGGCTAAATGCAGAGCTCCCAAAGCAAAAGCTTCCTGGTTTTGATAGCGATATCCCAAGTCATTCTCCAATACGTCACTTTTCCATGATAAATATGAAGAGTAAAGAAAGCCCTTTTGCTCTTCGATCTCAACCTTGCTTTATACATAGAAAAGATGCTGAGAGCGCTTATCTATCTGCCAATGCCTTTGCATACTATGATGAGAAGGACTACTTTGATGGCTATTTCCTGTCTCCCATTAAAGAGATATTGGATCCTCATGAGTACTTTGTGAAAATCCCTCGCCAGAGGGCAACAATTCTTGAAGGTTATAAGTTTATTACTGATGGAGAAAGAGGCCAGTTCAAGGGTGGTTTACAGAAGAACAATTTCTTTAGACCTTGGGTAGAGCATATAGCAGCAGCGCACAAAAACATCCTTTGTCAAGCTGGCATTAATGACGTGATTCTTTGCACTCATAGTCCATTCCACCGGCACATGGAAGCCATGTGTGGCTTCATTCAGTTCTAGTCTCCAATAACCAATTCCTTCCATTTTCCTTATGGTGAGATGAGTATCACATTGTGGGACCTCAATGTTGCTTGTGGGCTGCCTATCATCATGGAGCCTTTTGATTTATACCTTCCGCCGAATGAGGATTTCAAAGAAGGTAGCTTAGGTCATCACGTCTTGAATATAATGAGTAAGTTAAGATGGTTTGGTGCTAAGCTTCCTTGGATTAGCTGGGTGCAATTGTTCGGAAGGATTTCCAATCCTAATGCTCGAAAATATAGGATGCCAGCACCTGAAGAATGGGCAAAATGGACTATTTGGGTGGAAGAAGCTCTTTTAGGCAGTATCGCCCCAGAGGAAGAATTAGTTTTATTCCTTATGCTGTGGCTTTCTGTCATTATCTGTCCTTCATCAGCATATGATCATTGCATTAACCCCTTATGCTTAATGCCGGCTCTTTAGCTTGCTAAAGGTAAGAAATTTTTCATGGCTCCTCGCGTATTGTTTGACATCTATTGGGGGCTGAACGACATGGTCTTACATCATTCCGGGCTAGTCACATGCACTACTTACTTCCCAGTCCATTTCTTTACAGCTTGGTCAGGACTTTATTTCCCTTGGATTTATGGGGTCGAGTCGCCAACTCAATTGACTGGTGAAGGTTTAATATTAGGGAAGTTTTAAACTACCATTTTTAGAAACATACATTTCGATGAAGTGACAGATCAGTTAGTGAAACTACACAAGTTTTCTCAGGAAATGTTTCTACTTGCTCCGGTCAACAATCCTTTGCGATTTGAGGTAAAAGGCAAGGATGAAACCTTTGGCAAGATCAATGAATTCATCATTTCTTTGGAAGCTTGCTTGCTTCCTCTTTGGGAAGGCTCCAGGTTTTGGGTTGAAACATATTTTTTGAATCATTTTGCCAGGCAATTCGGTTATGACCAAGAAATGTTGGGTTGTGTCATATTTATATCTCAAGAGGAGCATATAATAGGAGTTGGTCTAGCTTGGTGGTATCCACTGTCATTCCATTTTACCTCTACATTTTGAGATTACAACATTTTCTTGCCTGGCCTGGCCTGAAGAGTTCATGTGACCAGAGACTATGCTTGGTGGTATAGCACCAATGGGGGCAAAATTAGTAGGGCGATGCCCCCTAATTGTGGTATGTTTGCTTATTGACTGTTGGCATCCTCTTTCGTTCTTGACGTGCCTGAGAATGTCTTCTTGGGAGCACAACGGGCGATGGATTTTGATAGGCCATCCACTTTTCCACAAAAATTTTTATGGTTAGATGAACATTATCCTCGTCAAAAAATTCATCGCACTCATCGCAGTCACATTGGGTGGTGGGGTTATGGTGGCAGATATATCCCATAGGCGAGAAGATTTAGGCGGAGCTGATAACTCCTGAGCCGGCTATTCTTGAGTCGGCTCCTTATGTCCCTCCAGATTATGCTGAGCAAACTGCACCGATCAATGTGCCCCTTTTAAGGGAGGAGATGACCAAAGCAGAAGCTGATGTAGAGGCAGGGTTGGAACGGTACTTGGCAAATTGTACTCCAGTACGATTCCGTGATAAGGCTCCTTGGGTTTGAACTCCTTTAGGAATAAGCTCATCTCGAAAGAAAGGGACTGAATCTAGTAGTGCTGTTGGAAAGCAGAATGAGGAGGAAAGCATTAGCCGAGGATTATTTGAGGCTCCTTCTCTAAGAGCGACCAAAAGTGTGACCTTGCGCCGCAGAGCAGCTCCTTCGGTTCTGGCTCTCAAGAAGAGTACAAAGGCAGCAGCGAGTGAAGACGCTTCTGCTCTAGTCATTAAGAAGACGACAACTGATGAGGAGGTTCCTGCTCCAACTGTCAACAGCAAGGAGGTGGTAGCTAATGATGACGTTCTTGTCCCAGCCATCAAAAGGAGTAAGAAGGCGATAGCCAGTGAAGGGGTTCTTGCTTTACAAAAAAGAACCACTGTTTCTGGGATTTCCACCACAGATTGAAGGAAGAAGACCAAAGTAAGTCAGAAAGTGCCTAACCCTCTTCCTGGGAGCATGCTTCCTTGTGAGACAACTCCTTCTACCATGTCGTCTTCCAGA
The DNA here is from genome assembly GCA_036873735.1 of Pouteria campechiana. NCBI lineage: Eukaryota > Viridiplantae > Streptophyta > Magnoliopsida > Ericales > Sapotaceae > Pouteria > Pouteria campechiana. The sequence continues at coordinate 4,454 of JAYJMB010014585.1, forward strand.
CCCATTGAGGCATCAGAGCAATTGGTAGAACGTAGTGGGGCATCTGGTGGGAAAGACACCGAGGCTGTTGCTGTTGAAGGTATTCTTATGGAGATGCATACTAATCAATCAAACACTATCAATGCATTAGTAGGAGACCAGAGAGGATCATCGCCTAATCTCTTCAATTTGTATGAGGTGATTCGTCAGCTTGGTGACATCCCTTCTCCTCTTTCTCCATTGTCTCCACACCTTCTTCATCTGGAAAGACCTCCAATTGAAGAGGAGGTTACTTCAGCAGAGATCCCATTTGAGGGTGTTGCTCCCATAGTTATTCTTGAGAGAGAAGCAGATAAGGCTACTCCTGATCTTGAGGATGAACATGTTGTAGGCAGAACCTTGCCCTCTGCTCCTAAGGCATTGTAGCAGACTGATGATAATGCTTATGAGTCACGTAGGGAAACACCCAAAGTATCGACATCGCATTTTCATGTTTTACTTAGTGAGGATTTTCTTCAGATGCTATCTTCTGCTAGCATCAAGGCAACTAAGGAGCTAAGCAGGGTTCAACAGGAGAACTTAGAAGATGAAGTCCAATCATTTTGCTCATATTTTTCTAGAACACTACAGAGAGCCTCTTCGCCTGATGCAATTGCGAGTTTAAAAGATTGCTTTTTGTTTCGTGCTGAAGGTATAAAAAGGCTGGGCGGTGACATCTCTTATTTGTCAACCATCTTCAAGCAACTCGAGTCTTTTCAACAAGCATGGTACCAGGCTAAATTAGATGCTATCCCAAGACTTCCTGCTGAAGCCATCGCTGCTATGGAAGTTGAACTTGCAGATCTATGGGCTAAGATCAGTGAGAAATTGTCAATCGTGGGCATGGCTTCAGAGCATCTTTCATCTCTTCAAGTGGAGTTGACCTCTTTGAAAGTAGATGTTAGAACAAACAAAGATCACCTTGAAGTCCTCCTATGGGAGCTTCACCAGTTGAGCCATCATTTATCTTTTCAAGAATCTCTTGTTTCTTCCAAGGAGAAAGATGAAGTTGAAGGTTTGGAGACCATCAAACACTTGAAGCAAGAAGTGGTTGCTTCCCAACAAGAAGTGAGGGCGACTGACGAGACTTTAAAAGAGTTGAAGTCATCTCCAATTGTGAGCCCGAAGGCCACTCAAGCCTTGAAGATAGCGGAGAAGCAATTCAACCTTTTGAAGGAGTCTATTTTAACCACCTTAACTCACTTGTAAACTTCTTCTATGATTGAGAATCTTTTATGCTGATGAATGTGTAGTCTTAGCATCCTTTTCTCGCAACACCTGATCTCTTGACACATTTTCTTTTCTTATTTTTGGTAATTCCACTTTTGTACTTGAATTGAATCACTTGAGAAATGTGTTCAAGGAATAGGGATGGAGGAGCATATGCTCCCTGCATCTGCTCCTTTCCGGCTCATGCATAATAACGCTTTAGGAAATGCCCACTAATGGGCAATTCTCCTATACCATTACCATTTATAATCCGATATGAACCATTGGCATAAGCGTCTTGCACAACATAAGGGCCCACCCACTTGGGTTGAAATTTGCCAATTAATTTATCACTAGCCAATTATTTCATCCTTAATTTGAGAACTAAATCACCTGGGTGGTAAGCTTGGTGTTTAACTGATCGGTTATATGCTTCGGCCATGCGGGCTTGGTATAACTCAATTCTTTATTTGGCTCGAAACCATTTTTCATCCAGAGCGTCGAGTGCTTTGAACTGCAACTTGGCTTGTTGCTCAGTTGTTAGCCCCGAATGTGTTGCCACTCTAAGCAATGACAACTGCACTTCCAAGGGCAAAACCGCCTCTGCCCCAAACACCAAAGAATAGGGGGTTGCATTGGTTGCTGTCCGATAAGTGGTACAGTAAGCCCAAAGCGCCTCTGGTAATTTGAGATGCCATTGTCATTTATTCTTATCTATCATTCTTCTCATGATCTTTAGGATTGTCTTGTTGAATGCTTCCGCTTGGCCAGTCCCTTGTGGGTGATAGGGTGTAGAGAAGATATGTTTGATACCTTGCTTTCGACAAAACTTCTCCATTTCCTCATTCTTGAACGGAGTGCCATTGTCCAACGTATTTTGGCATGGATTACCATATCAATACAAAATCTTGAATTTAATAAATTTGATTACTTCCTTGGCTCTGACCCTCTTATATGAGTCAGCTTTTGCCCACTTGGAGAAGTAATCGGTTGCAACTAGGATATAGGCATGTCCCTTGGAAGACGGGGGATTGATTGGACCAATGATATCAAATCTCCACCATGCAAATGACCAAGAAATGTTTATAGGTACCAGTTTTGAAGGTGATATGTGCCGGATATCCCCATAGAGCTGACATTGAAAACATGATTTGGCAAATTGCAATGAGTCTGAGACCATAGTAGGCCAATAATATCCTAAGCATTTGATCCATCTATGTAATCTTTGACCAGACGGATGCCCGCCACATTCGCTGGAATGCATTTGCATGAGTGCATATTGGATCTCTTCCCCGTTAAGACAACGGAGCCAAAGTCCATCATATGCCTAGTGATACAGTATATTATTGAAATACACATATTGAGCAACTCTTTTTCTTAGAGCTGACCTTTCTTGCGAGCTCTCTGGAAGAATCCCGTACTGCAGGTAGTCGATGTACGGGGTTTCCCAATCATCTGCCATCAGTTCCATATAGGCTACATATTCTATTTGCTTAGTGATCACTCCCTTGTATGAGTCAGGAATGCGACTTCATTGCTTGACTTTGACAACGACCGCTTAGCCTCCGACGATGGCCAAAGCAGTTGCCAAATTTGCCAGAGCATCAGCAATGGTATTTTTAGTCCTCGGGATATATCCAATGCTAAATTGATAAAGTTGATCCAATAGCCCTCGCGCAATATCATAATACCAGCACAAACAGGGCTGGTGAACTTCGTATTCAGTGGTTAACTACCGGACCACTAGTTCCGAATCACCAAAGATGTCTAATTTTGTGATCCCAAAGTTGAGGGCAATTTGAAGTCTTAGGACTAATGCCTCGTACTCTGATTCATTGGTGGTGTAATTCTTTCCTAGGAGAAAGAATATGGAAGAATGTCTTTTTGGGGTAAGATGAAGATGATTCCAACACCAGCACTAACAACTTTGGCAGCACCGTCGAAGTACATTTTCCAGGGAGTGTTGACTTGTGCAGTAAAAACTTTTTCATTTGGCAAGTCTTCTTGCACCACGACCTCTTCATCGATTGGATGAGTTGTCAAAAAAGTTAGCCATAACTTGTTCTTTCACTGCTTTTTGTGGGATAAAGGTGATATCTAATTCTGACAGCAATAATGACCACTTGGCCAACCGTCCCGACAATATGGGATGGGTGATCAAGAACTTGAGTGGATCTGCTTTAAAAATTAATTGGATCTCACAAGCAAGGAAATAATGCTTTAAATTTTGGGCTCGAACACTAAGGCAAGGCATGTTTTTTCGATCGGAGAATAATTGCATTCTGCATCGATCAACCAACGACTAAGGTAATACAACGCTTGCTCTTTTCCGTCTTGATTTTCTTGTGTGAGCAATGCCCCTAGCGATTGCTCGCTCGTGGAGATGTACAAGATAAGCGGTTTACCCTTAGTTGTGCAGCCAAAACTGGTGGACTGCGGAGTAATTCTTTGATGGTATCAAAGGCTTTTTGGCAAGCTTCATCCCAAACAAAGTCTACATTCTTCTTTAGTAGATGGTGAAATGGCCGACATCTTCCTGCTAAGTTGGCCACAAACCTTCTAATATGAGATAACTTTCCTTGCAACCTCCTTTGGTCATCTATGTTCCTTGGGGGAGGCATGTTTCTGATGGCCTCGGCTTTTTGTGGGTCTACCTCAATTCCTTGGTGACAGATGATAAATCCCATGAACTTTTCTAACCCCACTCCAAATGCACATTTGAGTGGGTTCATGCGCAGCTTGTTCTTCCTAAGCCGTACAAAGACGGTGCATAGATCCAGGTGGTGCTAATCGTAGCCATTGGATCTTACCACCAAGTCATCGACATAGCATTCAACATGTTTATGAAGCATGTCATGAAAAATACTTGGATAGCTCTTTGGTAAGTCGCTCCTACATTCTTTAATCCAAATGACATAACTTTGTAGCAAAAGACACCCATTGGAGTGCGGAATGCGGTGGAAGCCTCATCTTCTTGCGCCATCTTGATTTGGTTATAACCAGAGTAACCATTCATGAACGAGAATGTGTCATAAAGTAATGTGCTATTGATAAGGAGTTCCATATGTGGCAATGGGAACTCATTTTTTGAACAGGCTTCATTGAGATTGCGAAAATGGACACAAACTCGTATTTGCCCATTCTTTATCTCCACTGCGACAATACTAGAGATCCATCTCGGGAACTTGATTTCATGAATGAAGTTGGCTTCCAGCAATTCATTGACCTCATTAATAATTTGTTGCTCCAATTCAGGTCTAAACTTTTTCGGTGCTTGCTTTACTAGCCGTTTGCTTGGGGAGATATGTAAAGAATGCATGGCAATATCCGAATCTAAGCCAGGCATTTTTGAGTATGTCCATGCAAAAATATTTTTGAATTCCCTGAGGAGACTCATTAGCAGTTTTTTTTCATGTTCCGGTAGAGATTTAGAGATAAAGGTAGGTTGTTTGTCTTCGTCCGTACCCAAGTTGAACTCTTCAAGCTCATCGATTGTTGGTTGTCCACCATCTTCTGACCCTGGTGGAGCTGCGCCATAGGTTATTTCTTCTAAGGAAGAATTGGAGTCATCATCATCTTCTTCTTTTAAATGGTTAAGGTCTGGCTCGTGATTGGACTGATGAGTCTCACTTGCCATTCCTAACTCTAATTCGAGAATTGATGGGTCATCAACAACTTCTTTGTTGTTTGTATCACCAAGTCCCTCCGAGTTTCTTTACAATTCTTTGTCATCGGACTCTGATTCTTCCTCTTCTATGGATGTATAGTGAGAGTTGGAAACCATGTAACAATGTTCAATTATTATTGGGGTAGATGACGTTTTTGATGTCTTGGACTCAGTAGGAGCTGACTGGCAGTTCGACATAATGGGATCGATAGTCGACCTGACACTCACACAGGAGCAGTCCAAGGTGTACTCCTCATCACTGTCCATGTCAATATCATCGTCTACACCAAGGCCTGACTGATCCCCTAGATACCTGAGACCTTTTAATTTTCCTTTGATCAGAATTGGGATGAGCGGACTGGTTACCAACATATAAGGTTCATCAAGATATATACCAAGGAGATCGGTCATCCTTCTACATCCCTTGCTGAATTTTTGGAAATTCGCAGCAGACAAGCATTTCTTGGTTAGAAGATTAGAAGTATGACATTGTCCATAGGGCAAGCCCATCTCTTTAAATACTAATCTTCCCCTTTTTGCTTGGGATAGCAGTTCAGGTTCTTTGCCCTGAATGATTTCTGACTCGGCCAATCGAGTCAGCGGCCAATTGTATTCGACCAACATAGATTGTAATTTCCCTCCTCCAATCTCCCATTTACTGCTTTTGGTGCTAAGATTGAAGGATGCCTCTTGCTTTGCTTGACTGGTGCTCTCGGTGTTGATCTCAAAATGTAAAGACTGCATTGGCTTTGAGATTACTTGAGAGTAGCTTGGCACTAAAGGTGATGATGTTGGAGGAGTAGTTGTTGTCCTCTTTGAGCCTGGGTTGTTGATCTGGAATCAGGAGTTTTCAACTGGTGCTAGATGTGGTGATGTATAAGCTCGCAAAGAGTTGGCGACTTGATTCTTGTAAAATCCAGCTGGTGGAGGTATGGCTTGCCCCCAGCCTATTGATGGCCTCGCCAATCGTCCTTCACATCCTCTTCCAAGCGGTCTTGGCATCGACATCCCAGCCTAAAAGGCAAAAGATTGTGGAGTTGGGGAATTTGCAACTGGCTTCTAGTTGAATATATTCTTACTTGGCGAAGTTGGTACAAGAGCAGGAGTGATCTGGTGCTGCAATGGTTGTGGATGCTGAACCGACAATTTTTCTTCATCATCGTTGTCTACGTGGAGCACTTCCAGCTTTTTTATAAGTTCCAACTTGTCTTCTTGTGAAATGCCTATTGCAATTTTGAAACATAAAGCCATTTGTGGTGGAATCACTGGGGATGGGACTGCTTATGGAGGTACAGCCTGTGATGAGGGTCTTTGTGATGTTGACCCTTGTCTTTTAGCAGTAAATTGTTGCTGCCTTCTGTCTATGGTTGGCTTGACCAATTCGTTCAGCTGCTCTAGTTCATTCGGTGCCAGCTCATAATATTGGGCTTCTGAGAAGAATGCCTATGAGATCGTGAATGGTCTTACATTAGCTGAGATACGCCTCATTATGCCATCCTGGTAAAACTTAAAGCATTGGTGCACCGTGGATGCCACAACTTGGTATCGATGAAACCATGGCCTCCTGAGCAATAAATAGTAGGACGTTGGTGCATTGATGACATGACAGTTGACTTTTGTGAGGAATCCTTAAATACTAAGACTCAAGGTGATAGTCCCCATAGTCCTCTGACTCTCCTAGTTAAAGCCTTGAATCACCAGAGTGTTGCTTTTGAGAACGGATGGGCACATGCCAATATACTTTAGTACTTTGAGTGGGAGAATATTTACCGTAGATCCTGGATCCAGCATAATGCGGTTAATCCTCTCTCTTGATAAATTGCCACTTACAAACAATGGGCGATTATGCTCTGTATTTCCAAGCAATAAGTCATCATCTGTAAAAGTGATCGTTTGGTCACATTCAACTGTATTAGCAACCTCTGCCAGGTATTGATCCTTGACAGACTCATCTAGCAGCGCATTTATGAGCACTTGCCGAGACTCTTTAGAGAGCTGAAGTGCATCGTATATGCTCAGTCTCGTTGGAATTCTACGCAAGTGAACGATAACATTATAATCTGGCTTATTTGTTAGTTTTGGAACATGCCTTTCTTCAACAGGGGGACAAGGAATTCTAGGCACTTGCTCTTCTTGTATTGGCGCCTTTCCTTTGTCCTAAGTTGTGGTCTTCCCAGATCGCAATACGACCATTGTTTCTGGTGACTCAGATGCTTTCTGTGGAGCATTCTCTTCATTTGGCACAAAGTCGGTCATGTTGCAAGATACCTCCATAAGTTCTGATGATTCCTGGATCAGTAGCTTGAGTAGTCTAGGAAATAAAGTAGGCATTTCTTTGGGTAATGGAAAGGCTTTTCCCAATGCGACAATGCATTCCCATATTATGCGTCTTTCTTCTCGCAATATGGGGCAATAAAGGCAAATGTTGCACCATCTTAAGGTGAAATCATAGAGATGTTCCCTTTCCAAAGGGTGAATTCCCCGTACTTGTGCTTTAGAGAATTAAGAGGTGTAGTCATGTAATCTATATACGAATGCTTTAGACAACGCCTCCCAAGACCTGAATGACTTGGCTGGCAATGTTGCGATCCACTTAAGGCATTGCTATTACCAAGCCAATGAAAATGGAAAGCTCCTGATTACATATGCCTCATTTTGTGACATCATTCGCACTAGGGCTTGATATTGGAATAAATGTCTGATCGCAGCCTTGTAGCTTTCTTTGAATAACTTCATCATGGGCCATCCTAAGTAACGGATTTGTTTAGTTTCTGGAACGACCGTTAAAATAGGGGCCCTCATGTAGTGCAAGTATTCAAGGAGCGATTCGATGAACACTTGTTCCTTTGGTTGGTCATCCATTGCTCTCATTTTCTTCTTTTTGGCTTGATCGAATGCCTCTATGAAGTTAGACAGCACTCGATGGTGAAAATAGGCCCTTTTTGCCAAGCAAAGATGGATTTCTTCTGCTTTTAGGCGATCAAGCGATTGTGGATCGCTCCAAGCAGCATCCCCCCATTTGTGAACATAATTAGCCGTACTCTCACCATAATATTGATCTCAGTTGACAAGAGACTTCCTGATCCCTCCCTTCCTTTTGGAAAGGAAGCATAGCAGAAACATGTCTTGTAAAGGGACCCAATCTTTGGCATCCTGGATTGCCTGACTTTGGAACCAATTCTTCTTCACTTCCGAGGAGAGTGAGCTTGGAAAATTTTGATGCATCTTTAGGAGGTCTGGATTTTCTCTGTAGCACTCATCAACATAGCAGAGGAGGTGTGTGACTAGTGAATCACTGACATTGAATATGGTGAAACCTTAGCGTCGATGCTTTCTTTGGTGGTCGCGCCTTCTATGAGAGCATTCTCGCTTCTTGTTTGGTTGGCTAGTAGAGGCTTCTCCTTCGCCAATGTGATAATAAGGCGAAATTATCAGATATTCAAATGTAATATCCTCATTGGAGCTTGGGTCATCCCCAGTTTTCAAATATGGCAAATTATCCCAAAATGCCATCCATACTTCATTTGCAGCTGACGAAATCAACGGCGATGGCTCCCAAGCATAGAGCTCTGGACAACCTAGAATAAGGTAGACTTGTTCCTTCTTTTTCCCCACCATATTCTTGTAGAAGGGTTTAAGCCTCTCAGGCTGGAGGTAGTCCCCAAGAATGTATGGCTAGAACCATGACGGCCACCGGTGTGTCCTTCTAGGATATGGGAATAAATCCTTCAAACGCTCTTCCATTTCTTTCTGCTTCACATGTTTGATCTGACGCTTTTCCCTTACGTCTTGCTGACGAGACTTCTGGGATGTGTTTTGGGCAAACAAGATCCCAAACTTTGTCATCAGCCATCACTTTCTCCTACGCCTCTTGGCTAAAGGCCTTTGAGAATAGATGATCGGATTCCTGTTCCAGCCTTGACAAATTGGGAATTTCTTTCACTGATATGTTGTTGGATGTTACCTATGCATCTTTCTTTGGTGTAATTATTTCACTCTTCATGCAATGGTTAATAATTCTCCTCACTGCCTTGCATTTAATTGTCGGGTGATTGATACCCCGATGGCAATGACTGTAGAGGGGGTGATTCACTTGATCCACTTCTATTGGGAACAGGCATTCTAGTAGCCTTATATTGCCTGATTGAATGAGTCCCCACAAGATTGGTATCACTTCTTCATCAAAGTACTAGTATTTTGGCTCTGGAATCTCCCTTTTCTTTGACTGTCTATCATTACCACTAATTTTGGTCTCAGTGGTGTTGATAGAGGTGTTTTATTTGCTTCTTTCATATTCGTTCTTTTTGGATCGGAAGGTAATATTTTCATTTTGCTTACCATCTCGGACTTTGCTTTTTCCAGAGAGGGAAAGGAGGCATTCCTTTTGGCTTGCCTCATTGGCTAACTCTCGAAAAGTGGCGATCTGCTCATTTACCAGGATTGTGAGGTCAATCTTAATGCCATTGCGGCATAAGTGGACTCTTTGCTCCTCCGTTAAGGTTGCCTCACATTTGCTGGCTTCTTTCTGCTAGCGAGAGATGAATTCCTCTACTGATTCATTATCCCTTTGCCTCATTAGAGAGAGGGTAGCTAATGTCACATCTTTTTTAGTCATAAAGAACCTTACCAGAAATAGGTTTTGCATGTCATTCCAGGTCTTGACTGACCCTGCCGAAAGCGTCAAATACCACTGGAATGTCGATCCCTTGAGCGATGAGCCAAATAATCTCAAGCAGAGATTGTGATAGACAACATAGTTTTCCATCTTGAGATTGAAGAGGGTGAGATGATGCTGGGGATCATCTGTTCCATCAAATGTATGAAAGTCTACCATTTGGAAGCCTGGTGGGAAGGGCTCATTCTCGATCTCCAGCGAATACGGCAGATGATAAATGTTTAGCACTTGAGAAGGTAGGTTTATTTGCCATTCGGCCATCTAGCTATTCATCATCTCATTAAAGTGTGTCATGGAATCTGGGTTCATCTGATATGGTTGTGCATGCGCATTTGCACCAAACGGTTGTGGTGGAACGTTCATGCCAAATGGCTATGCACAAACATTAATATTGGGTGGTCGCTGAGGTAAAGTGACTAGGGAGGCGAGAGGTGAGGCATCCGGTCCTAGGGGATCTCCTCTTGGCGGGTTAAAGATAAACGGTCCTAGTGGCATAACTATTCTCATGGAGGAAAGGTTAAGAGGAGGACGTGCAACATTGGATGGTTGGCCAGGATTAGAGGTTTGGCCAGCATTCGTTATGCATATGCCTCTCTTAACCGTTGATTTTTAGTCTCAAGCAGCTCCAATTGTCGCATTATCTCTTTTATGGACGTGGGAGTTGTACTTTCCTCAGCCATGTAAGACATGACTATCGAAATAAATTGATGTCTATGCATCAATTGGTGGGGAGATGTAGACACTTGATCTTCCCTTCCATCATCTTTTGATAGAGAGTGAAATATTGGGGGAGGCACCATGGATCTAGCCATCGACCTTGTGATGATTCTCTAACAAGGTGGGCTAGGCGATGCCGGTAACAAGTCCCCATCGACCAAGGTGGTGCAGATACTAACAGGCTGCACTTTTCTCTTCTTCTGGTCCCTTTTCCTTGGGCTACTAGAATCGGCCCTTCTTTCTCTCTTTTCTGCCATTGATGCTTTCGTTGGCGTCTATAAGGTGCCTATTCTATCAATCTCTCTTCTCTAAGAATAGGAGAGATCGGCTAAAGCAGAGAACATATTGCTTTCCTAGTATTTATCCTGGGATGGAGATGGTCTTCTTACTATTGCAGTGTGCTTCTCGGATGGCAACTTTCATCCCTCCTTCTTTTCTTGAATGGTCAACCTACGGGTTGATCTCTTCTTGCACTTTCCTTTCTTCCTTGTCCATCTTCCAGTTCTATTGGCAGGTTGAACATTACCCTTGGAAGCTTTGCTCTGTGCATTCCTTCCAAAGGGGCCAGTAGGTTCAGGATTGAAGGGAGCTTGTGTCTGCCTCCCCTTGATTGCATTGGTGAGGTCGATAGCTACAACCTTCTTCTATTTTAGGAGAGTAGAGACCCGGGAACCCCCAGTCTTTGGAGAGTTTGGAGTGGTATTGCAGACAAAGTCATCTCCAATGATCCTAGTAGCATGAGGGGAAATAGTTTTTCTTCTCTGCCTCCTATTTTTCTTATGCTTCTTTCCAACCTCATTGTTGGAAGTTGAGTCAGTAGAAGTTACTTTTGGAGCCGCTAGAGTAGCCTCCAATGTTGTCAAAATTACTCTGGAAGTTATCGATATAACTTCATGCAAGGGGAAAACAAGAGTCACATCCCTCTTGTAAATGGTAGGTGCTGGGCCGGTTGGCACCATAATGAAGGAGTGGGAAACACTCTTGTTAAAGTCATGCGGGGTGTTGATGGTGAAGCCGCCACCTGGCAGAAATCTGAAAGCGAGTGAGGTTGCCATTAGGATTGATCTTGAGAGAAGAAAGAGAGTGAGAAAAGAAATGACCAAAGATCTACAAAGAGCAACAAAAGAGTTTAGTCAGTTTCATGAAAGAATAAAGTCTCCAAGACGCATTAGTATTACTTTTCCTTAAAGATGAAGGGTGGGATCTTTCACATCGGGTTCACCATTTTGTATCAAGGATAAAAAATGGAACAATATTACAAGTTTTGTTGTCTTTGGAATGAATCACATAATTTCCATTTTTATTGATATGGTCCTCAATTGATTACACTTGCTGTGTACATTAAAAAAATTGTATGTTCACATCCCAGAACACAAGTGGTCCTAATTACATCTACACAATGAGAGAAAACCCTTGTTTAAAAGAAAAAGTAAAATGCATCCTAGAAATCCAAAAATAAAACATACACTCTCTCTCAAAATAGATGTGTGCTATCTTTGAGATCGCCGAGCACATTGCGATGACTTGATATTTAGGGGATTACCTCAAGTCAATGGGCGGATGAAATGATATGGTTCTAGACTGGGTTGCTAGACACTGGGTCAACTTAGAAAATTGGTGTTTAGATCCGATTGGTTTGTCCCGGGCGGAATCAAGACTGGGTGATTTCTGTTGTTTAGATTGTAAGAAACCATAGAGATAGTAGGTGTTTTGTGACCCGATTGGCATATCCCGGAAGGACTAAGGACCGAGTGATCTCTATTTTGTTTAGACCTGAAAGAGATCGGAAAAATAGGTGACCTAGGTTTGGTTCAGCTTTCTCTTATTGCTCATGAGAAGCTTAGAATAGTGGGCTAGGTTGACTGGGCTTAGCTCGGCTCTCTCAATTGCCCATGAGAAGCTTAGGAAGAATGGGACTAGGATGACTGGATTTGGCTCGGCTCTCTCAATTGCCCATGAGAAGCTTAGGAAGAATGAGACCAGGATGACTGGATTTGGCTCGGCTCTCTCAATTGCCCATGAGAAGCTAACGAAGAATGGGACCAGGATGACTGGATTTGGCTCGGCTCTCTCAATTACCCATGAGAAGCTTAGGAAGAGTGGGACCAGGATGATTGGATTCGACTGTTTTGATGAATGGTATATGCTAAGGATTGACTCAGAGAGTCATGACTCAGTGACTCGATGAGTCACGACTTAGTGACTCGGTCCTAGACTTAGGCTTTTGAATAAGTTGGTGAGTGGTGTTTGCTAAGGTTTGACTTGGTGAGTCACAACTCAGTTACTTAGTCCTAGACTTAGGCTTTTGAATGAGTTGGTGAGTGGTGTTTTCCACTATCCTGTGGAAAACTGCAAGCGAGCGATCTCTACCATTTATACTATGAGAGATCAAAGATCCAAACTATAGGAATTAAGCCTAATTACACTTTGAGTTAATTAAGCCTAATCACGATTAACACTAATGATAGTGATTAGTGTTAATAACAGTTCTTAGTTAATTTAAGATAATGTCATTAATTTTCTAATTTATGGGGCAGTTACGTGGTTTAATCAGAGTTCAAACAGGTTTTATCCTGTTGGCCATTGGCCATATGGGGCCCACCATTACTGCAACATGGGTGGGACCCATGTGTGTACCATGGTGGGGCCGTGGCAGATTGCCCTCCAGCACTAGAGAGATTACCAGTGGCCAAAGGCCACTGGTTTCAAGTGAGGCACCTGCCTCTTGAAGATTCCTCAAGCTCCTCCCCCAAGTTCCAAGAGAATTCTTCTTAAAAAAGTCCTCTCTCCAAAAAAAATCCTCCCTTTCAAGAAGAGGGAGGGGTATTTATAGGCTTTAGGTCCTCTAGCGGTAGTTTAGGAATTTCAGCTCCAACATGGGGCCATTTTGGGCATTTCAGCTCCACCATTGGGGCATTTTTCGGAAGTCTTGGAAAATATGCCCAGCTTCACCAGTGGGGGTATTTTGGGAATTCCAGCTCCAACATGGGGGCATTTTGGGCATTCCAACTCCACCATTGGGGCATTTTTGAAAATCTTTTGAAAAATATGCCCAGCTTCACTAGTGAGGATATTTTGAGAATTTCAGCTCCAACATGGGGGCATTTTGGGCATTCCAGCTCCACCATTGGGGCATTTTGGGAATCCTTTGATTGGTCATTCCAGCTGTACCATTAGGGGCATTTTTGGAAATCCTTTAAAAAATATGGTCAGCTTCACCAGTGGGGGTATTTTGGGAATTCCAGCTCCAACATGGGGCATTTTGGGTATTCCAGCTCCACCATTGGGGTATTTTGGGAATCCTTTGGAAAATATGCCAAGCTTCACTAGTGGGGGTATTTTGGAAATTCCAGCTCCAACATGGGGGCATCTTGGGCATTCCAGCTCCACCATTGGGGGCATTTTTGGGAATCCTTTGGAAAATATGCCCAACTTCACCAGTGAGGGTATTTTGGGAATTTCGCAAAATTTGGGCCTTGGTTGCACCATTGGGGGCCTTTGGTAATTTTGCAAGATGGCTTTGCCTCCCACGCCTAGAATATTTTTGGAATTTTCATTTATACCTTTTGTTAATCCAAATTAATTAATCAATTAAAATATTTTTAGCAAAATAGATCGCCAAAAATATAATTAATTGCATACATGCCTATCATAGGTATCATGCAATTAATTGACGAAAATACTCCCTTATATATTTTAGTGTATTAATTTCATATTGATTATTGTAATTAATTCTTCTTCCCATGGGCATCCTCGTTTTTCATTACAAGCCATGTCACAGCGTTTTACTAGACGTGCACGTGAGGAGGTCCCTTATCTCCGGCGCACGTCACCAGGCCTTGGTGGGCTCCGCGGCATGTCACCAGCTCCACGGCACATCATCTACGTGGCTGCGCGGTTTGCTGGCTATGCGGACGAGAAGGCTGCCATTCCTCCTCCATGCCACATCAGCTGTGCGGTTATGCTCCTCGGCACGCTGGCCTTGGTTGCATGACACTTCAGCTGTGAGTGAAGCGTTGCCCGCCTTTGCGGCACGTTGAAAATAGAGTTGATTGCATGCCATGCTGGCACTTCTCATCTGCTCGTCCTGCCTGCGCGCCGCTTCGTCGATCAAGGTTCGTGTGGACCAGCCCTGCCGCCGCCAAAATGCACAGAATGGGGCAGCATTTCGCTCTTCTTCCTTACTGCCGGTGCTGTCTGTCTGCTGCCAAGCGGGAGCGTCGTCATCAATGCTTGTTTGCTACCATTACTTCGGCTGGAGAGAGGCCAGACTGCACTATCCACCATAGGCCAACGATGGATTCACATCGGGTTCACCATCGGACACCCTGTTCATGGCTGCCATGGAAAGGGGGGAGCCGTCTGCTGCCGGCGTTCATCCACATTGGGTCACTACCACCGTTGTCTATCTCCGCCAGTGCTGTCCACCGATCGGATCTGGCTGAACGGCTGGATTTGATTTTACCACACCGGATACCTGGTCCGATTGTCAGAGGGTCATCATCGATACCGGACCAGCCTCCCGCTTTGGCCGTAAAGTGGGTGTGCGGTTTTGCTGGCCGACGCCTGAACGCCTGATCAGCTCCATTCATCAAGTTTCTTGAAGTATGCTGATGTTTTTAAGGTCCCCTCCCACGTCGTGCAGCCATCTCTGCTAGCCAGAAGAACCCACTTCGCGTCAGCCTCCGCTCCTTGTGTCGTTGCCAACGGTCAGGCGTTGCCCACCGGTCTGCTGCCATGCTATCGATGACTGGAAGCTGTGTTGCTGCCGACACTTCTGTTGGTGACGCCATCCGACATCACAGTTGTTGTCTCCACTGGACACCCTGTTCGTGGCTGCCATGAAACAGGGGAGCCGTCTGCTGCCTATGTGTTCATTTACGTTAGGTCACTGCAGCCGGCCAGACATCGTTGCCGACGATATTGCTTGGTCCTCCATCTTCTGCTGGCCGCCGATGGCCAGTGAAGTCGCCGTCTACCCCCTGTTACCTCCATTTTTGGTTGGGACAGATTTTGATTTGGACGTGCCATCCCGCACTAGACCACCTCCTCCGCTTTGGCCTCTATACTTGAGACAAGTTGTTCCATCTACCTGCTTGGTTGCATCTAATTTCCCATGCCCAAACAATGCATCATAATAATTCACCTAATACAATAATAGAAAAACCTCAATAAAACTAAAAAGACATCTCCAATAGGCTTTACATAATAGAAGACATTCAACTATAACAATAGATAAATTCCATAGAACTCCTTCAAATAGGGACTTCTCACCTAAGAATTGCTTACTTTAATTTGAGACTTGTTCTCTATAAGACATTTGTATATTAATAATTACTTTGGAAATAATAACTTAGAACAATAGTGACCAATTGACGGCTAATGTTTTTTACTAGTTGGCCAAATATTGTATGACCATTCACACCTCTGCAAATATAATTCTAAAAATTAAGCTGGATCAAAAAATTATCATTACATGATTTAGATGATTGATTGTGATTATAACAATATGCAAGAATCCATTATTGAAGTACATCAGAAACATCTTGGTCGAACAAAAATTCATCGGTGCAAAAACCAACTCATAGTTGTCCATTCTAGTTCTAGAAGCTAATATGATCACCCACCCACAACTTCATTCCAAACATATGATAAAATGGCAAAAACACAACTAATCATGTATAATAACACATACTCATCTAAACCTAATGCAGTATCTCACACTATAGTTTGTAATTGTTTTGGCATCCAGTAATCAAGATGGAACGACCTTGACTGATAGAGCAAAGACCATAAAAAACTTTAATGGAGCAATACACAGTAGTTCTAGAGGTTGCTATGATGTTAGGTTCATGGTATTAACGGCTTACGCTTTGTACTCAAAACTATCAATTTCACTGAGATAGGTTGTGACACTGCGTAAAATTTTTGAAACAAGAACAAAATAAAATAGCAAAGATGAGTAAAGTAATGTGCCATTTCTCATATTCAAACCAACAAATAATAGCCAATCACACTTATTACTAGGTGAAGAACAACTGCAACCTCAAAATTCATACATATATCCTTCAGTCACTCTACCAATACTTGCCTTTTCTTAAGAGTGCAACAAGAGCATCCTATTTACTAAGAACCCCAAAATGCCACACATCAAAGCAGTAATAAGCAAGCAAACCATGCATTCACATGAGGGGGTTTAATTTTCTTACCCTCTTTAGGCAAGTCTTCAATAGTCTTGGATGTCCTCACCAAAAACCTTCAGAAGGATGTACTAAACAATAGAAAAGAAAATTCCATTATCAAGCAAATCATGTGAATAATAATAATAATTTATTAACCAACTTCCTCTTTAATTGTCATCATTGCCTGATGTCCAAACACAACATTGTGTGGTGAATTGGATAGCAAGGGGAGCATTCTTTATGACTAACTTCAATCACAAGTTGCTCAAGTCATGCCCTCAATCAACAAAATAACAAACCAAGGAAGCCACCATCATGAAATCATTTAAATCCAATGCACAATAGCTAATAAAAGACAAAACAAACAAACATAGAGCACAAATCTCCAAATCACTCATGAGTAAAGTTAGTCTCAACCCCTTAGATGTTATTTGTTGCAATCACCTTTGTTTTTGGCATAGGTCTATGTAGTCATCATCAACTAATAGCAAAACCAACATCCTTTAAAATTCGGTATCAATAGACTTAAAATGCAACTCAAATGCAGCTCAGACATTTAAAATGATCAATCTAAAATCTAAGCTTAAATGCCATGATGAACAGAACATTGCAATTGGACCATTGATATACATTAAACAAGATCTATCCACCTAATAGCCAAATGAATACTTCCTCCAACAAAAGATGGGGGAAAACACCTAAAATGCTTCAAATTGGAGTACCATAAAAATGACAGAAAGAAGATCACAACTTTCAAATTGAAATAAAGCATTAGAGATATAGGATATTGAATCGACACATGTATCTCAAATGATGATTGTGAGAACATCAATCCTAACTCATCATCTAATCAATAACAACGTAAAGAAAAAATAATGCAAAAATAATTAATAAAGATTACTTGCCACTATTTTGAAACAACTCAGGCCCTCAGAGGTTATTAAAATGTGATCATGCTTGCAAATCAATGCAAGTTTGTAGAGTCATCATAGTTTTCCATTTGTCTAGCCTATTTATAGCACCAAAACTGTTAACCCGCATTTTCAATGGGGGCTTAAGCACCATTCATTTGGCTGCTTGCACCCTCAATTTGTAAGATTATTTTCTAGTGTTGTTGTTAGACATGAAAAATATCCCTAGACTTATAGATAAATAAAAGAAAAGCTTATCTAGTTTAGTTTTTGGTAATTAACAATTCATTATCAAGCGTCCATCTAATTCGTCATCTCCTTGCAACGATGCGATAACCAAAAATCAACACATTGAGGAAACAAAATTTGATTGGATGCCAAGCAATAATTGAATCAACTTGAATGCATAGGCTCATGATTTTTTGTAGATTATTGATATTTTTGCCCATTTATTTCAAAATTTCTCTTTCACGCAAGTACCTACTTGAGTCTAGACGAAAAATGATTTGCATAAAAATGGATTCATGAACCTATGTTTTAATAACCCATATGAATGCATAGGTAATCCAAAATTGAAATGGGCGAATTGAGATTAGAGATTGCACAATTATAAATCGAACACATAAAAATTAATCGTCTAAGATAATAAAATGAAAAAAAAAATCATCTGACTGGGATTATTATAAAAGATTTAGATGACAATAGGGCCATCCATCTCTGATTTGTCTATTGTATCTTTGATTTCAAGCCACAGAATGGGCACATCATCCACTGCCCCAAGCTCTTCCCAATAGAGACGATCAAATTCCTAGAGTAGTATGCCCACACTAGCTGGTCTACAAGACCAAATTATAGATATGTGGGATTCTAATGAGCACTGGTAGCAACAGACAACAATGCAAATTAACTTCCTGACAGATCATGTTATGGCGATGCAGTCTATGTTCCAGAACCACAACTTTTTCTAGGATGCAGGCTTAGTTGTCTTTCCCACTCTTCCAGTTTTTCAACCATTCCCTCCACCAGCTAACGATGAAGAGTCAAATTCCTATTCTGATGATTGATTTGAAATAGTTCAGGGAAGTTCTCAATTCTAATGTTTTATTTTCACATTGAGGACAATGTTTAGTTCAAGTGTGGTGGAGTAGTTATGTGTTTTGTTTAGAGTGTCTTGTTAGAGTGTTTTGTTTAAGTATGAGTCTGTTGAGTTTGTTTTTATGAGATTTACATTATGACTATCAGGATTTGCCTCCAAAAGCAATTGTGTGCCAATGTGTTGAAATTAATTAGGATATCTCTCTCTTATTAATCACTAGCATGTTGAGTTTTTTATTACCATTGCATATAATTTAGGAAGAAGGATAGGCACTCCTTGTGATCTACTAATTCTTGTACAAATTCTTTCTTCCACATGACTGATGAAAATTTTTCATGTACATTGTGTCATAATCATGCAAAGTGTATGCAAATTAGCTGACAATATTGTGAATTCATTGACTTATTTTGATTAAAATAAGCATGTTAGAACTTGTTTGAGTACCCCTTAAGGCAAAATCCTAGATAACATATTTACTTGAAAATGATTTAGGCATTATTTGATCAATGTGAGTCTTCTAAGCTACCCTAGTATATTTAATGTGACTAGTGTCCCCATTAAGCTTAAGAAAAGAATGACATGTACAAAGCATATAAAAACCACCAATCAAATTTTCTTTCTTTGACCTCATTATCTAATCTTCTTTAGCCTAAAAAACCATGTTTTACCTACTTAAAGATATATTTTATGGTTATGGTTGTTTGATAGATATGAATGAAGCAAAAGAAGATAAGTTTGGAGGTGTGAAAAATTGAGAAGGTCATATTAAAGAAGAAGAAAAAGAGACAAGAAAAATGAAATCAAATAAAGAAATATGTTTTAAATGAGAGATCAAATTCCATGAACTAAAAAGAAAACAAGTTTGGGGGTGTGATAGTAATACAACCCAAAATTAAGGAAAGATAGAGAAGATCCCAATAAAAGAGAGTGAATAATCTTATGCAAGGTTATTGTGTCTCTTACTTTGTTGATCTTTACTTCTTTTCCTTGTTAGCAGAACCAATGGCCCCATTACATGCTTGGCTAAGGCCTATTGATCCAAGTGAATAGAGTTTTCTACATTAGTGGAGAGGGATTATTAAAAGCAAGCTTATGATGTATTTTGTGAAAATCATGAGAATCATTAGTTCATACATTGTTAGTTGAAAACTATTCATGTAGCATGAGAGTAACATAGCACACACATTCACAATTTTCACTTCATGAAAGGATTGATGAAGTATGAGTTTCATGTAATTACTTTGGAAGTGTTTTGACTAAATTTTGAATTATATGTACTTGTGTAATTTGTCTAGCATGTGCTTGCTTATTTGAGAGAGAGGTTATTCTAATTGTTTCACTAGTTTGGTTGCTAATTTTTCTTGAGGACAAGCAAGGGTTTAAGTTTGGGGGTATTTGATAAGTGAAATTTATTCATGTATATTTTGTATTTTCAAGCATAATTCCATGCAATCTTTAATTTCACACATTTTTGTTGTGTGTTTAGGTGAGTGGAAGAGTGGAGAAAACGAGAGAAAGTAAGCCAATATGAAGCAGCAAAGTAGTGAAGGAAGGCAAGCATAGCAACAAGGAAGCAGAGCTGAAGAAGTAAAGCGGCAGAATGAATAGCGTGTTAGCGCTGATCAAACTCCATTGCGTATTTTTCAATGTGCGAAATTACTACATTTTAGCCCTATTTTTATTAGTATTTAAGGATCCCTTTGAGAATTCTTAAGAGAGCTTTTTGGCGGGGAGTGCTAGGGTTTTTCATGGCGGCTACTCTTAGGAGATTTTGTGAAGCAACGAAGGAGGATTCGAGGGCAAAGGTAATTCAAGAAGGCAAATTGCAATATGATGATCTACATGAAGGGAGTATCTTTTATTTTCTTTATGAACTAATTGCTTCTTTCTAAGGTGAAGATGTATCCCTTTTTGATGAACCTTGTTATTTGGATTATTGATTATTTAATGCAAGTCTGTGTTTTTATTTTAATCGTTTGATTTGTGTGATTACTTGATCACCAGTTTCATAAATATTTTTGATTATCTATGAATGGTTAAGGTGCACACCTAACATACAACCATGAGCTATCTTGAATGAGAAAAGTAGAAGGTTAAGGCACACACCTAACACACAACCACTCAATTCTACTTGGTTCATGGTTCTTGATCGTAATGGGTTTTCACCTCAATTATGCTACACACCATGGGTAATTGGAATAAGTGAAAGTACTTGATTTGAACCTGCATACCAAATGGTAATAATCATATCATAGAAAGAACGAACCCAAGTAATCATTGAATCCAATATTCAAATAGCAAGGGGAGTCATTAAGTTGTGAAATCTAACCCCTAGACCTTTGCCACTTGCAATCTATCCTAAATTACCTGATAGCCATAGATTTCTAATTATCTTCTTAGTTTTATTATTTACATTAGTTTAATCAAAAAGTCATCTTTTCAAAGTTAGTTTTAGTTAGTAACTCAATTTAATTAAATCAGTTGACCATTCTCTATGGGATCGATCCTTCCTCACGCACACTATACTGTTATACACTTGTGCACTTATGAGGTATTATAATTTGAACCATCATATATGTTTCTAGGTTAGATGGAGACTAGGAGTCTATTTGGGAATAAGATGGAGGATTTGATCAGATATGAAAAGGGAGTTAAGGTTAGATACGCACCAAGACCCCTCTACCAGTACGAAAGAGTTTACAACTTGCCCTTTGACCAAATAATTGGTATTCTACTACACAATTGATTTCCAATGGTCTAGATTTATATTCTATTCTATTTATAATAGAACCTTTTCTATAAGATCTAGGCTGTACTTAAAATTGGGTTGATTCTAGTTTGGCTTGCAGGTATCTTACCAAAGTTGCACCCCTACTTTGTACATTCTTCTAAGGATTCTCTATTGACTTGAGCATCAAAATGCACATACTAACTCTTTCATATCTTGCAGGAAATTGGCATGGAGTTCTTTGGGAGAAAAGCTAAACACATAAACAATGAACAACTAATTTTATTCTAACAAGCAGTCATCTAACAACAAGCCTATATCTTCATCAATGTTATATTTTCCCTTTGGGATGGGCTTATAAATGGTAAGTTTGATATTTTTAAGAGCAATGGTGGGACCATAGTGCTCTTGTTGTGCACATTGCTTGAAGTAGTTTCTTGGACAAGACAAAGCTACTTGCTTACATAGCTACCTGTATTTTTAATGACTTCTTGGTATGCATGATTAGGTTGAGAGTTCACTAGTTCATTTTCAAGAAGGGGTCAGATCTATCTACTGAGGTTTGCTTTCCACTTCATATGGTATTATATTTTGACTATTTTATCATATTGTGTATTCCTAGGCAATGGTTTTCAAACAATTTCTTGATCAGTCAGTCCTGCACCTGGGAACCCTGTGGGTCTCATTCAAGTGATAGCTCAAGAGGGGGGGGGGGAGTGGTGAATTGAGCTTTTGAAATTTTCTGGCCAAATAAAATAAAGTGTTGTAAATAAATACAACAAATCATGCAACACATAAACAGGGATGTTTTTATAGTGGTTCGGCCCAACCTCGTACCTACTCCACTCTCTGAGTCAGCTTTCCTTGATGCACTTAGATTCCACTATCAACCATTGGTTTTTCCAAACTCACCAACAAACTCTTACAACCTATTGGTTTTCAAGCTGATCAATGAACTTATACAGCCAATAAGTCTCACTACTTGCTGAACCAATTAGAGAAAAAGAGTACTTTTAAAGGAATATGTCTCTTAGCTAGGCTAATTTGTATAACAAGCAAATGCAAAATCTCTTAAAAAATAAAGTAGTTAAGCTATTGAAATCAAACTCCAGAGGTTTGTTTACAATAGAACTTTAAACACAAATATGCAATCAGCACATTGGAGTTGATGTCTTGGAAGAAAACTTGGAAAGCTTTTTCTTCCCAATCTCCCTTGAATCAGTTGAAAATTGCTAACCTTGAATCTTTATAGTTATCTTCTTATATATTGGGTTTTGACATCTGCCCATTGGAAAGATGACAAGCAATTAATGCGAGCAAATTGCGAAGATTTTTTGACCATTGAACTATTCTCATAGGGTCTCTATGTCTAAAAATCTTGCTTAGTCCAAATTTACAATTTTGGACTGAATGAATCATTTAGCAATGTCCAAATATAAGTTCCTATGCCTAAAGTAAAATTTTGAACTTAGAAGAGATGTGAATTATCTTGGCCACACGACTAAACTCTGGCTTTATCCAAGGGTCTGGAAATGTCCGTAGTTACTTTTGTGTCTAGAACTATTCTCGCAATGTCAGAACTTGCCTTTGTGTCTGAAACTGGCCTCGCAGTGTTGGAACTTGCTTTTGTGTCTAGAGCTGGTCTTTTAGTGTCCAAACTTGCTTCTATGTCTAGAACTGGTCTCGCAGGGTCCAAACTTGCTTTTATGTCCAAAACCATAGCCAAATTGTGTCCAAACTTGGGCATTAGTTTGATTGGCTTTGGCGGCGTTCTAAAATGTGTTCGAAGTGTCTTTTGAGCTTGATAGATGCCAGACATATCCTTCAACTGAAAATTTAGCCTTGAATGCTTAGTTGTTGCATCTTGAAATATTCCAAAAAATGTTCCAAACTCCAATCATATGTCTTTAGTTGAAAATCTTTAGACTTATTAATTTTCTTTATATATAAGTTGGCTTTGTTCTTCTTGATTTTAGTTGTGTTTCAAAAAATTCTTTTCAAAGTTTTAGTGTCATTCTTTCTCTATTAAATAATTGTGTTTTCTTCCTATTTTTGGTGGAACTATTTCTTAATATGATCTTTGAAGATGTTGTCCACTTATCTGGAGCTATTACTCTGAAAGTGTTCTATACTTATTACTATAATACTAGAGAACATAATTGTCAATACTTTTATCGTTCATTTATACACTTTTGCTCATCATCAAAACTTAGTTGTTTAATTATCTTCATCATCAAAATCAAGCTAAGCAGAACCCTACTCTATTGACACAAATCACTAGTCTAGTGGCCCTTACATCCTTATTAAAAAAAAGGAGGTAGGTTTGTTTTTGATAATGCTAGTTGGTTTATGATGTGTAGATGCATATTAATGCTTATGGATATTTGCTTTTTATTGAATGCTTCTTCATCTAATCATTCCAAGATATTTTGCTAGAAGTTGGGTAATTAACGATGAGTTATCATGATATATTGTGCTCAAAAGTGCAACTGAGGTGAATCAAGTGTTGCATTATTCTAAAAAAATTTGAACTTTTTTTGTTGTTTATTTCTATAAATTCACAGCTTGGAACATGTCTTCTAAGTCGCAGATTGTTAATGAGGGGCTTTGAATTTATGCAATTCCAAGTTGTAGACTATTATTCAACCAAGTTTGTTTTACAACCAAAATAAAAGATATTATCACAAACTTTTTTTCTTTTTCTCTTTTCGAATTTGCCTTTGCCTTTTGAATGCATATCTACATAATATATCTGCATTTTGCATTATGATAGCTTTTTGTGAGGAATTCCACATATTGATGCATGTGGAATTGAGCACACCATTGCTCACGCTAAAGCCAAGCATTTGATATGTCCAAGCTAGCAATTTAAATGTGCCATTAGGTTAATCACATTCCCAAGAATCAAAATAATCCATTCGAAGGGGTTCCATAACCTAAAAGTACAATTTTGCTTGCCCATCTACTTCTTTGTAACACCATGTCACACTAACATGAAGCAACATTGTATTTGGGCAATAACACATGCAATGAACTACCTGGTTTATGATTTTAATCTACCATGATGATATTTGAGATGGTGCATGCATTCTCATATCATATTACGAAAGTACCAAAATCCAATCTAAAAGCAACGGAAGAAAGGTTAAGATCATAATATAGTCATAGTTCACTTGTCCCTGCATATGCATATGTACAAGAGAGGGAGATGACCATTTGAATGTTTTTTATTATGTCAAGCCTATCATGACTGGAGTTGTTCTATTATTGTAATAGGTGAACCATTGTGATGCATGATGGCTTCTATTAGAGAGAAGTTGATAAGCACCATTATTGAACCACAAGCTGATGGTAGTGATCGAGATGTTGATAATTGTGGTGTAGAGTTGGTAGTCCCGAAAGTAGTAGTGGAGTCAAAACCATACATTGGCCAAGAGTTTGGAGATGAGGTGTTTGCAAGATTGTTTTATAATAAATATGCCAAGCTAGCAAGTTTTAGTATATGCATGAAACCAATTTCATACATTAGCTTCAAGTGGTAAGATGGTCTGGAGACGCATAGTGTGCTTTCATGAAGGTAAGCATTTGAAATCTAAGATTGATAATGAGAATCAACCTACCAGCTCATGAGTGAGGCGGAATTATGTATCAGGGAGGTGTGGATGCATGGCTCATATGGAGATATCCTAGAGAATTGGAAATATTTGGATTGTTAGCCAGTTCGTAGAGGAACACACATGATATGGCCATTCCAATGCAAATCCAATTCCTTAGGTTACACAATGTTGTAGACAATAATACTAAAAGAATGTTAAAAACATGCAATAAGATTGGGATAGGAGCTAGTGCTACATATAATTTAGTTTTGGAATTGGAAGGAGGGAATGATGTGAACTTTACTCGCGAAATACCATGTCCCACCCTTGAAGGCAACTTATGAGGTTTGATGCTGAACAGATGATAAACTACTTGCAGCAGAGACATGACAAAGATGGATGTAAATAGATGCATCCAAATCCAAGTCCTTTCCTGTGCTCAAGGCCATTTATACCTAAGGTGCGTAAAGAGGATAAGTACTTGAACATGAACTACCTAGCTATATAGTGACTTGTTTCTTCTATCTAAACTTAGTGACCACAGGATCAGATCATGTGGATGTGAGGACTCCATAGGAAACAAAGGCCTTTGGTATCCTATCCATGAACTTTTTGTCATATATCTACATGTATAGTAACTAGTTTCACTCAAGCACACTATCATTGCACGGAGACATGCTCCATGCCCATCTTACTAATTTGATGCTTTCATGTGTTTTCTATAATCCCTCAATTAGGTGCTTAATACCATAGATTATGAATATCTTTTTGGGTCTAAATATATGCATCTAACTGTAGACATCAGCCTATGCTCAAGGCTGAATGCTAATACTTCAAATTCAGGTGCTTGATGTGCTGAAAAAATCAAGTGCTACATATATCACTAGCATAGGTCATTGGCTTGACATTCAGCAAACCAATTCGTAAAACTTATAGCATCCTTTGAGGCATGAATGTTGAATTTATTAGACAATAGAGTGGCTCCAATACATTTATGAATGAATGGAATCATATCCTATTGACAACAACATAGTTGGGAACTTAATATCTTGTACTAGATTGTGCTCAACTCGAAATGAAGTAGACAAAAGAAATATAAACTGGATAGATGATTATCCTACCATACTTAATTGCACTGAACCAAGTCCAATATGATGCTCCATCAAATATAACATGTTGACTCCAGAATCCAGACTGCATCACAAATAACAAATTTCAATTATTCGTTAATGCCAATGTTTGGCATTATAATGCAATTCGTTTGAAGAAATATCAAATAAACCTATAATCAAAGTGCGATAAGTCTTTCATGTTATACCATGTGCTATATGCAAATCTTGTATCACAGAATAACTCAAACATATATGGGTCATATATCTCATCCTCTCTATCCATCATTTTTTTCAAGAAACTAAGAAACAATACAGAAATCCACATTAGTTATTGTGGATAACATTTGTAAACACAATACCTAACCGGTACATAGCTAATGATCATACCTCCTGCTGATACATCTCAAAATAATGGTCATTTTGACCATCATTGCATGCATCCAAATAATGAAATTCACCAAGGACCAAGTCAATTGCAAAAGCAATCAACATTTTATCATGAAATTGGATTGGAATAAATACCCAATCAGCATCGAGGATATGGTATTGATAGACACTAACCAAAAATTTTACCTCAATCCCATCCATCATCCAAAGTAGGAACCTTCACTATAAATATAAACTAGTTAAAATTCCATCTATAAATAAGTGTAGAAGTATATTAATTATTTGCCATACCCATCGACACGTACCTTACCCCTAGGAAGGAATTGAAATAATGGTGTTACGCTGTGGTTGCCTTCACGTTGATGAAAATTCATGATGCTCATATATGCATCCACCATCTACATATATAATCAAGAAAATTAATTTTATAAGAACATTGCCACCAACCTCAATGAATGTTTTTGACCATTCTTATAATATTATCTATAAACATATCTTAACCTATATATTGCAAATTTATACGAGAAATAGTCACTATGCGCAGCTCAAATAAGATCTTCCTAGAAAAAACTAAACTAATACACATTATATTATACTAATTGTAGATAAAGAGAACATATTTTTGTTGAAAGAAAAAGAAGTGAAAAAGAAGTTACTCAGCATTGCAATTAGCCGGATCAAGAGCCCATTCAACTAAAAGTAAAATTATTCACATCCTCTACCACATAATCAAACGACCTCCTTTTCTGATGGTGAAGTAGATTTGGATTAGGCTTGACAACATTGAGGACAAATGTTATTGCAACTTCATAAAATCTGGATAATATAATTGGGGATGAAACATACATAAGCACAGGAAGAATAAGTGTTGGTTGGAGAGTAATGATACATGATGATATGCTATGAATCAAGCTTGAGTACCATCTCTTTAAAACGTGTTTTGATGCCTGAAATTAGATAGATAGAGGCTTGCTCTAAGGGTAATATCACTAGCCCTTGGGTTGCTCTTTGATGACCAATCAAAATGATCTAATGGCCCATGTAAACTGGGATCTTGTTCCTTCTGGGCAGGCCATCTTTTTCCTTTAATGACCATGATTATATCACCAGCCCCAATTTTTGCAAACTTAGCAGCGTTGCTGCACGCCACCCACAGTGATGCATATGAGAAACAAATGCACATCAATAATAAGTCCTCCTCGGAGAGGTTGGAAACATGTTTTGATGCTTGAAGTTAGATAGACAATGGCTTAACAATGCGTATGCATATGAAAAATGTCATTGAACTTTCATGTTGGGCTTTACTATAAAACAGTTACCACGGCTCTACATACATGGATATCATATATCGATCTCCTCCTATGTGGCATTGCATATATTAGTGGAGGCTTGATGATCTAGACTTTCAACGACCAAGCATAAACAACTTGCATATTACTGAATCCTTCAGAATCATCCATTTCAAAACAATCATTCTCATTTGAAACAGCATCAACCTTACAGCTAGAAGCTATCTATTTTACAAAATTCATCACTTGGTTTTTCAGCAACTCTCAAATCTATCTTTCTAATTCCTGGATTTGAAAAAATAAAGATTAATGGTCTAATGATGCAAATGATATCTCAACAGAATATCATGCAAAACAAAGAATCTATCAAAAACACTACATATATACCATTACTTGAGTTATGGTTGACCTTGTATCCTTCAAATGAGCTTCTATTCATAGTTGGGTTTCCTGCAAACCCACCAAAACTATTAATGGAAGCATAAGCTATCCTCAAGAATGAATCATAGATATAGAGCCTCATGAAGAACGTTTTTGCAACTTGATATACCTTTACAATATTCAACATTGTCCTCAACTAGTTGGGCTATTGTACCATCTTCAAGATACTTCAGCAATGTGGAGGACAAAAGATGTAGAAACTGTTAGGATTGTTGTATATGATTTTGATGACAACAAAACTTGCAATTAAGATATAATTTATACTAATAATATATGTGTTTAGTGTGCTTGAATAATGGACAAATATACTTAGAATGTATGCGTGTTGAATCGTATGTTTGCACTACATTTTATTAAATCATCATATTATATACCTATGTTGAACCAAATAGTATATATAGCAAACAGGCAAGTTTGGATGATGAGCAATAACATATGAGTGAACACTTATGGTATTGACAATTGTGTTCCGAAGCATTGCAGAAATAGATATAAATATACAAGAAAATAATTCAAATATAGTGGATAGCCTACACCAAGAATACATCAGCAAGCAAAATCCACTAAACAAAAAAAGATAAGAATGCTGAGAAAAAAAAGCCACAAAGAACATCTATTACAATGAAGTTCAAACCTCAATGAGTGATCAAATAAATCTTCTACAAACAATGTCAGTATCAAAGAGCATCTACCTCTGAAAGATTTAGACAAATCATTCTATGGATAAATTAGATAAACTGAATACACTCAACATTTGTTTGCAACACAAAAACAACTTCAATTTGCATAAGCAAAGATGAAACAAAGCTGAACTCAGATAAATGAAGACCTAAAAATGGATTCGAATTATTCAAGCATTTGTCTCTCATATAAAGTCTATCTGAAACTAAAGAAGATCAAGGAACTTGTGTGCAATCTTCTATAGAAGACATAGAAGATGAAGTAGAAACAACATAGTAGCTACAGAGGAACAACTTTTTCTACCATCTTCACATGCAAGTTCATCTGCCACTTGCAATAGACAAACCATCAGGCGACTACTGAAGAAAAGATTCATCTGTGCCTCAAAACTTTATCTATCACTTACGATAGATAAAACAACAGATGGACTACTAGAAAGACTTCATCTGCAGCTTGCAACTTTGTCTACAGATCCTTACAAATAAATAACAGACAAAGTTAATTCATTTTAAAGAAGGATTTTCCAAGCTAACAAGAATTGTTTGTTACTTACAATAGATAAACCAAAAGACAAAGTCATTTCGTCTAGTAATAGCTACTTTATCTGGTGAAAGAAACTTCATTTAGTGAAAGAAACCCCATCTAATGAATAGTAAAGAGAAGAACTTCGTCAGCGCTTCTAGAATTCGTCTGTCACTTACAATAGACAAACTAGAAGATGAAGAAAAATGTTACAATGATCTCTAAAAAATTTACAAAGATGAATTTGTCCATTTTATAGATCTACTTAAAGCCAATTTATCTATTACTTACAAGAGACAACCTAGGACTTAATCAGACAAAGTCCACAGACAAACTATGCTAAATCTCTATAGCATATCATTATGAGTAGAAGCTATTTTTACCAAACATTGCTGATTGCACTCTCTTATCAAGCTTTCATTTGAAACAGATTCTATTAAACAAACTAGACAAATAGAGCTTAGCTGAAGATGGAAAGAAATTCAAAGTAAAGTAGTCTTCACTCCGATAAAGCTTGCAACTTTCAAAGGTTGAGTCCCTTCAGGATTAATGGGTGTCTTTCCGAAATAATGAAAGAGTCTGTCATGCAGAAATGTCTTTATCCAATATTTGCCAAAATCGAAAAGGCATCTCCTTCAAGAATGGAATTATAGGCTTTCTAGTTATAATGCGTTTATCAAGAAGATATCTTTTTAACAAGAGAAATTCAGAACAGTCTTCAACATTCAAAGAAAGCCAACTACCTCCAATGGACAAAAATTTCTGAAACAATATAGGTACTACAGTGTCAACAAAGAAGGAAGAGAAATCTGAGAGACGAATAATAATAGAGCTTAAAGGATTAATCTCTCTAAATCAGACAATGCTTCCTTCTAGATAATCAATCTCCACTGTGCTGATAGAAAATGAGCCTAAAAGATCTATCTTAATCTTATATCTGGAGTATTAATATCTAATATGCTTCAATGAGCTATCATTTTATATGTGCCTAAACTTTGTACAAATTAGCGTAGTAAAAAAGTAATGTAATGTGCAAAATGAATATTATTAATCTTCTATGTGAGTTTGTGGTGAGCTTAAGAAAACTACATTGTAGAAGTTGGTGAGCTCTAGAAACCAACAAGTTTGCTGGTGATCTTTAAAACCAGTGAGTTTCCTAGTGAGCTTGTGAAACCAAAAGAGTACTGGGAGCACTATGTTTATGCCCCCTGGAGCTAAAATCTAGAAGAGTGTTGGGAACACTATTTATGCCCCTTGGAGCTGGAATTCAGAAGAGTGCTGGGAGCACTAGTGTACTTCTATTATATGGGATATAGTGGAACCCAAGGTATAATGAGTATATGCTCTTGGAAGAGTGGATGTAGGGATGTGGTTCCCGAACCACTATAAAAATTATTATGTATATTGTCTGCTTGATTCCTTTACTTTGCATCTAACTATTACATCATTATATTTCACTTATCATCCACAATTAATTACTTGAAATAAGAATCGCTAAGAGAAACTAAATCTGGAAGTGAATCAATCACTATGACCAAACAAACAAATATGAAAATCACATATGTGTTGCATCACTACTTCTTCTTAGCTCATTAATTTTTATTTTTCCATAATTTTTATATACTTGATTCACTCCTTCCCCGTTGAGCTATCTACTACATGGGACCAACAAGTAGTATCAGAGCAGGCTTCGCAAGTTAATCTTAACTGTCAAAATTTAACTTGTGAAGAGACTCCCATGGCCAAATCATTCCACAACATTCCTGCTAAAGAACAAGTTATTTGCAAACTTTTATGTGTTAATGATATCTATTATAGATTCTAAAAATTTGAAATTCTTATCTCCCACTAAGCTTGATAGAAAATCCATATGTAGCCTTATTAAAAGTACATGAGAAATTATATGTGACAAAGTTAACAAGGTCCAAAAGACCCAAGCAATTAATTCTACGTAAGAGCTGTAGGAACAAGAGAAATCAAAAGAATCACCTATGAAAAATTTGGAGGACCTAAAGAGAATCAAGTAAGCATTTTTCAATATCTTAGCAATTCGAGACAATGAGTTAACCTTCAAATCTAAAGTCTCAAAATTATATTTGCTTTCAAGCATTAATTGTCTAAAAATTAATATCATATCATCCCTAATGCCATACAAATTCAATTATCCATAAAAATTGAAAGCATATTATTCTGAATCGTTTATGCATTCTTCATTGATTCACTTACGCATATGATAAAAATTCAAGAGATCTACCACGCAAATCCTTGAAAATTAAAATCCTTTAATCATAAGTAAATTAATACCAATATCTTAAACAATCATAAATATTTTAGAACAAAAATAAATTAAAAAATTATATTATCTCATATATGCTTATAGATGAAGTCACAAATCTGTCTGTAGGATTGTCTAAGACACCTAATTTGTCTGAAGCCCTCAATGTTTGACCATAGGAATCCCTCTTTTAACCTCATCTCAGACATAACTCTCCCATTCACTATTAGTGATAGAGTCCCTCCTCAAAAAAATGCAATTCAAATCCTCACTATTTACCTCTCCACTCCTCTTCCTCTTGGCGCCATTTTCTTCTGTTCATCTCACTACCAAGAACCCCCAAGCTCTTCCACATTAAAACCCTAAAACCTTGACTGACGAAGATGGCGGATTCATGAACTACAAAGATGACTTCAACATCCACATCTGGAGAGAATAGGAACTGAGAAGAGTTAGAGGAACTGCGTGCATCTCAGAAAATCAAAGTGTGGGAAAACAAATTCCTAGAGGTATCTTTCCGAAATGATGAACAAAGTTACAAAGAATACATGAATAAACATGTTAATAGAAAGGTGGTAAAGGGGAGAGCCATTGATTTCAAAATCTTTGTAAAAGATGAAGCTAGAAATTTGTGATTAGATAAGCTTTTAGGGATGGAAAGATCATATGAGTCGCAGAGACAAAATCTATCCCAAAATGATGAAAAAACTCCTCTACAACTATAACCCTAAGCTTAAGAAATCATGGGTTGAAAACAAGGAAATAAATCTGTCTCCTAAAAATATTAGAGAGTGCTTGAATCTTCCTTCGGTTGAAAACTAAACATTTGAGTGGTAGGCATGTAGAAGAGAGTTAATCTCATAACTGATAGGGATGCTTATTGATGACAATGTAAAGAATCTAAATCCCATGCATTTGGATGTAAATCTAAGGCTTGCTCATCTTATCTTGAACAACAACATTTATCCCAAGATTGAAAGTTGGGATAATGTTTCTAAGAAAGATGCAAAGATTCTTTGGGCATTGAAATATAAGAAGTTGGATCTGGCCAAACTAATGTCTGAACATGTGATGCCTTGAATTTTTCCATGGAGGAATTTTTCTCATTGAATGTATTTGAGGAATGACACATGAGGTTATATGAGAAATTGGAAGAAAATGCATAGAAATTTAAAATGAATGTGAACATGATGAGTGTGGGTTGTAAATAATTGCCAGAATGCAGGAATTATGGACATTAGGCTGTAAAACTGGTGAAGAGCAATTGCATGTGCATGATCCAACATGCACCACCAGAGCACCGAAGGGGGGAGAGCTTTATATGCTCCATCACTCTCCCTCTTTAGCTTCATTTTCGTTTTTCCCTCTTCCCCTCGGAACCCACCTCTCCAAAACCTTTTTTCCACCCAGATTTCAACAAAAAGCATGAGGGGAAGTTGTCCTATACTACTACGGCCATCAATTACAACAATTTGTGAGTTAAAAATCATGCATTTGAGTAGTAAAGTGAGAGAGAAAACTTAGAAACATTGGCAAGGGAGCCTCTTATGGTGATTTGAGGGAAAGGTTGCAAATGGAAGATGGATTTATGGTGGTAAGTGATTCCCTTATGTTAGTCTTTGATTTTTGCTTTGATTAGGGATGATTCTGAAACCCTAGGAGTATTAGGGTTTGGAAACCAGTGAATTATTTAGGGATTTTCATGTAAAATTGAAAAGGAAGTTTGATTTCTATGATTATGTCATAAACTAGACATAAGAAACTTGTGTAGATGACCTTTCATGGACGGGACTATTATGTCACAACCTTAGTGTTGGAACCATGGTGAATCCATGAGTTAGATAGAGGATCCGTTGCATTTTAAGACATGTTAGATTAGTTAATGAGATCAATTCCGATGTTAGTCAAGAAGAATCACAAAAATATGATATTGGCAGGAAAACTAGTTACTGCACTTTGCTAGAAATGGAGAATTTGTATTAAGCACACTAAATATTTGATGGAGAATGATTTACCTACAGTTTATGTGTTCAATAATGGGGCAGTAAATAGACTATTCATGTTATGCTTAGGCAGGTTTTTGCATGTATACTGAGATTAGGATATGATTGAATGAAAATTTGATGACTGCCTTGAGTTATATATGGAATTCAATTGAATTGTATATGTTGTATAGGGTTTACTCCACCTAAAGTAAGATCAAGTTGGGGACTAGAAAGCATAAAGTAGGATTACTTCTATATAGGTAAGTAGGTTTATGTTACTTAAGTAATTGGGATAAGTTATTGATAAACTTTTATATATTTGTATTTTGGGCATTATAAATTGCTTATGATTGCCAATTTATCTTTTTGATATATGTTCACACGTGTAAATTGTATTAATATATGTCATACATGCAAATTGTATCATACCTATAGTTTGGAACTAAGTTATCTTTTCTAGTATGATTCAAGGAGATAACTTGGGTAAGTTCAATGTTAAATGATGAGCTGCTATGCCTAACCCAAGACAAGTTAACTTGGAAATTGAATCAGGTTATGGAAGCTTATACAAATTGAACAACATTAAATGCATATTAGGGAAGGTTAGTGGCATGTTAGAAGACATAAATTAGAGCTTAAACATACCATTTAAACTTAACAAAGGAAGTAGCAAGGAAAGGTTGAGAGCAAGATAGGAATTTAGAGTGTAAAGAGGAGTCAGCCAATTAAATGCCTTTGCAATAAAATTTAATGCCTCAGCACTGGAATTAAATGACTCAGTGCTCAAATTAAATGTTGAAACACTCACTTCACTGTGAACAGTAACCCGTAAGCAAGAAATCAAATGCTGCAATATTTAAATCAAATACTGCAGCATTCAAATTAAATGTCGTAGCATTTATTCCACTATGAATAGTAATTTTTTATTTTTTAGAATTTTTATATTTATTATTTTTGATTATATATGGTATAGTTTTGTTATTTTGAGCACTTTTAAGTAGAAATATTAGTGAAAATATTTGAAATATACAAAAGACTCTAAGAACATTATATAATAATAAATAAATGTTACGAATAATCATTATTGAGTAAGAAGAATATCTGACTAATGTATGAAATTGAATGTAATAATATGAGTTGGTATGACATCAATGTCTATTAAGTAATTAAGGATTAGAAATGAGCTTGAGTTGCATTATCAGTCAGAATATATATTAGTAATATGTTAATGATAAGTCGATGTTGAGTATGTTGGATTTGATGGTATATTAATTGGTATACATGAGACTTAGAATCTAATGCTGAAATTTAATGATTCAACCTATGCATACAAGATGTTTAGTGAAAGGCTCCATAAAAAGTGGATTAGATATATAAGGTTTGAATTTGATTCTAAAGATACTTGTTTAATCTGAAGTATGATTAATTATTAAGTGAGGTGGGAAACTTGTTTAATCAAAAGTATGATTAATTGTTAATTAAGTTGGACTATATAATATTGAGCATGCAAGTAAATTACTATATAAGCGGAGACTTGAAAGTTTAGATGATGCCCATCTAATATCCAATGTAATGTTCCAATAGAGAATATTTGTAAATTGAATCATGCTTCTTATGACACGTATAAGATCAATTGAGTACAAGTGGGAAGTTATGAAACTAGAAGAGCTCAAAGACTATGAAAGTAGTTTTTGTTGAAGTACGGAGGTGCCCCTTATTTTGTTTAAATGAGTGTTTGGATGGGGATAATAGTTATCTCATTTTGTCTTGCTTCCGGGCATGTGTGTTTTGACTGGGGATAGTGGATGTCCCATATTTA
The DNA here is from genome assembly GCA_036873735.1 of Pouteria campechiana. Taxonomy (NCBI): domain Eukaryota; kingdom Viridiplantae; phylum Streptophyta; class Magnoliopsida; order Ericales; family Sapotaceae; genus Pouteria; species Pouteria campechiana. The sequence goes on from JAYJMB010014585.1 coordinate 39,764, forward strand.
TTCAAAGTTTGTTTACTTAGTTAAGAATGTATAAATGTTAGGGATATCAAGTATCCCTTAGATTGAAATTAGTATGTTGATTGATGACTAGGATAAAGAATATCTCTTATCTTATGTAATTATTCTTGTGAATGGTTGTCTAATTGAAAATGATAGAAAATATCCCATCTGTTATTGTATTGTGAAGTGTATAGATCGACTATGAATGAATTGTCTTATGATATAGTTGTGTATAGACAACTGAGGAAATATTGATATGATTGAAAATGGATGAGATTGATTTGGAGATGAGACGATAATATGAACATGTAGACAACTTCATGTGGTGTTATACTGTCGTGGATTTCAATACATTATAAAATTATATATATAATAGATTTGATTACAATTGTCATTTTATGAAATCAAGTATAATTTTTATTTAATTATTGATTATTATTTTCTAACCTACATACTTATTAAGTTGCCCAGACTCACGCCTTCCTTATTTATATCTTTAGCTAACAAAGCATGTAAAGAATCCCAACTGAGATTTGGGACTAAAGAGCAAGATTAGAAGACATTTCTTGGTGATATAATGAGTTGAGGATTGTGGTTTAGTACTTCAATTATGGTCATGTTAATTTCATATGGTATTTGTATTTGTATAACTATAAGTGGTTTTAAATTGATATATAATTGATTGTATGGCATGTCATGTGGTGTTAATTGTGGTATGATGATATTCATTAGAGTTGTATGATTTTCCCTTAGAAGATAAAGCCATCATGGTCGGTTTTGATACTGGACATGTAAATTGTGGTTGCTAGTGTAATTTGTGGTTAATTTTATTTCTTCATAATTATGGTTTAGATTATAAATTATGGACATGAATATTAAAAATTATATGATGATTGTATAATAGGTGTATATGCACACATTCAAGGTAGACTCTGCCAAGATTTTAGTAGAATATTTTCATAAAATTAGGAAACTTGTCGAGGAATAGTGACAAGTTTAGTCCCCAAAACTGGACTGTGACAGATTGGAATCAGAGTAACCCCCACCCTAAAAATGGGGAATTATAGGTAAATTGTAGTGTAATGTGGAGCATTGCACCTTGGAAGGCGGGGCATGACAGAACAGCTCTGTAAGTCAAATCATCAGTAAGACATCGTCTGCCCAATGGAATGGCAATGGCTCAAATATTGAGAAAAGTAGAGGTGGATTTATCATATGAAGTTCTAGAGATGTTCAAAATTTCAAACATAGTTAATGAAGTTGTAGAGTCCCATAGTGTGGCTTAAACCCAAGAGAGGAGGGGTTAATTGAGTATGTAAAAATTCATTGCTTAACTCATGTTGGAACCTTTCCCTCTTTTTGTGATTGTGTGCAGTGCATAGTAAGATAGATAATAAAAATGGTAAAGTGCATGAAGAATAAAATAGTTAAGAAAACACACACAGAAAATATAATTTTTATAAGTGTTCAGAAACCCCATCCCTAAATCTACTCTTCCAAGAGAACATACTCATTATGCCTTGGGTTCCACTATATCCCATATAATGAAAATACAAAAGTGCTCCCAATACTCTTCTAGATTCCATCTCCAGGGGGCATAAGCAGTGCCCCCAATACTCTTCTAGATTCAAACTCCAAGGGGCGTAAACATAGTGCTCCCAGTACTCTTTTAGTTTTAATGAGCTCACTAAGAAACTCACTAGTTTCTAAGACCACCAGCAAACTTGATGATTTTCTAAAGATCACCAACAACTATTTAGTTTTCAAATTAATTATAAAACTAATACACATTTACAAAGTGTTATAATGAAGCATAGGAGAAGATGTGATCCTTTAGCAGCTTTATGTAATATAAAAAGATCTTCCCAGAATGTAGAGATAATGGCCATAATGATTTAAAGGTTAAGCTCGTGGCCATGATGGAAGGATTTGCATAAGGTAGCTCATTTGAAAAGTATTCCTTCACCACCTTTTATCGTTCCACCTTGTCTCCTTAAATAGTTTCTTCATAGTTTCAAACTTTGGGGAGGATGGGTTCCTTTGAATGCAGAAATGAGAGCAGCATTGAATGAATAAGAATGTTGGGATTTCTACCATTTTGAGTCCATGCCTTTCTGTTTTGTCTCCTACTGCATCATGGTTCTTTTATAGAGAGGGAGTTAAGTTGTTACAAAAATGTCTTTTCTCATTTTAACTTGACACAGCTTGAAAACTTGTAGCTCTACTTGTTGCTTGAAATTGAGACCGAGATGAGTCTGCTTACTGAAAGCTCAGATGAAAATGTCATTTTGGTGCAAGTCACATGAATCATTTTCCTCTAATAAGTCACAACCTCCCCTCTATCTGCACTTGTCTGTCATAAGTTGCAGACAAATTCTCCCATTAGTTTGTCTATCAGTCAATCCTTCATGAGAATGATTTTTCTATTGTAAGCAACAAACGAACTCTGAATGGCATAGATGAAGTCGAACTGAATGATAGATAAAACCTGCTTTATTTGCCTAAATTCCTCCAGGAGATTTTTCTATTAGTTGATCCTTCTTGCATGTGCTTTGTCTATTGTAAATAACATATAAACTTTGGATGGCGCAGACGAAGTTAGACTGGTTGATTGAGAAACTCTCCTTTGTCTATACGAACAGATGAATTATGATAATTTTCTTTTGTTCCACATTTATCTGTTGGAGATGACAGATGAATTCTGCTTTGTCTTGCTTGAATGAATGAAGTGCAATATTCATCTGATATAAGCAATAGATAAACTCTACTCTGCTTTGTCTTGGATGAATTGTGCCTTTGTCTGTTGAAGTCCCTTTTTGCCTAAGCAACTACTTTGTCTATGTAGCTTCGTCTATGCTCACTGTGCAACTTCTACTTCATCTTCCACTTTGTCTGTTGCTTTGTCTATAGTAAGTAACAGACAAAATTGATCTATAAACAAAGTGGAGTTCCTCATTTGTTATGCATTCTTTGAGCAGCAAGAGTTTGTTTCTGCAATGTTTTTCTTTCTTCAAACTTGATTTATCTGTCTTAACTTAGCTAAAGTTGCACTCCTTTGTCTGTTCATCTTTCCTTTTTGTCCTTAGATGAATTATTCTTCTAACTTTGTTAGTCAGACCAAGTTTTCTTCACTTTGTACATGATTGTCTAGGTGGCAGTTCCTTCTTTCTTCCTTGGTCTGAGTGTTTGATGGACCTTCTTCTTCTTTCTTTGTCTCAGACAATTTTTGTTCGAATTTCTTGTACCACTTTGTGTTCTTTGACCATATCTTCATCTTTAACTGCTTTTGTCTTGCATTTGTTTGTGGAAGTTTTTTCTTTGAGGTTAATAGACAAGACAAGCTCATTGTAGAGAATCTCTAAAGCCTTGTTTTTCTCCCATTGCTTTTGTTCATGGAAGCTTTAGAAAATGCAACTTCTCTTATTGCTTTTCTTCAAACCTTCTATTTTCTTCTTCTTTTTCCATGATCTTCATCAGTTTAGCCCCTTTGAAATGTAGCAGATAATTATAGCTGTTTGTTATAGATGATTGTGATCCTGCACTTAGAACTTTTCTACACTTGCCACATTGTTAGCTTTCAGATTCATTAACATAATGTATTTTATCCACATATGATTTTAACATTTTGTAAAGCAAGGATAATATATATCTCTATTTAGGTGCATAATGTGAAAGCTTAAGTTAATATGGTGCTAAGTATGATTTAACAAATTAATGCATTAATGATTAACTATTAAGGTTAAGTACACCATTAATTAAAAGATGTATGCTTGCATAATTAAATATTCATGATTATGTATTTATATCAATTAACATTTATCAATTCATAATCATGCATATGATTGTTAGAGATTTAAGTACACATATGTCTCTCTTTTTCTAATATAAGTTTTGTTATCATCAAAATCATATATAGTAATCCTAACAGAAGTAACATTGAAAAGGATGGGAATATTCATATCATCAAGTGCTATAGCTACTAAGATAGCTAGAGGGCTAAGACAACCAGAAAGGGTTAGAGAAGAAAAAGAAGAAAAGGAAGAGGAAGAAGCAAGAAATGAGGAGCATGAGCAAACAAGAACTTTACTCCAATTAAATTACTTATAGTAGTATAAATAAGGGTCGATCCCACGAGGAGTATCTAACTTAGTTTTATACAATTTGAATAAGAAAGGGGGGTTTAGAATGTAATGAAGAGAGTGTTATAAAAGAAATCTATCAAAAAAGAAAGTGTTTCAAGTCAACATCCACCATCAAAATCTCATAACTGATCATTGATGCAATTATAAATCATATCGTACATTGAATATTCACCATTGAAATTATTTTTCCTATCTCGCATTCAACATAGTTAATTAGAAACATGAGATCTAACTAACCCTAACTACTAAACAACCTCAAACATACACTAGAGATTTAATCTAATAGCAGCCTTAAGATTTATAGAGATTGATGAAGCTAAACAACATAAGCACACGCGGTTGCATTTAATTTAGTCAAGTATTCTTCCTAAGATTTAATAACTACAACAGCAGAAAATTATTAAACCCTAGTTGCTTTAGAAATTAGAGGAATAAAAAAATTATGGATTTGATATCTAATCTAGCAATAGATTGCAATGAATAATAAACTAGTAGATCTTCTAGCAATTAAATATAATAATCATTATCATGAGTTAAGAAAAACATTCAATACTCAAAGTATAAATTGAACAATTAAAACAAATTAGGTCTCACAGTATATAGATTTCGAGGCTTCTATCTCCTTAAACCAAGAACAAAAATTTAGCCATACAGGGCTATGAAATCACAAGGAAAATAAAATAAAAGAGAGAAAAGAGAAAATTCTCTCTCCAAAGCCACCAAGAAATCCTCTCCAAAACCTAGCAAAAGCATCCCAAAAACCCTAAGAAATTACTATTTATATAAATTCAAAAATTAACAAAATATACAATTTTCACAAAAAATCTACAATTTGGGAATGGATGGGCACTGATGGGGGATCTACTACCTTCGGTGCTTTACTCGTTGTTGCTTCTCCTCTGCACTTCATCATGACTTTGGCATTCTTCCTTTTTTCCCCTTGATGTAGTCTTTATCTCTGAAAACTCTAAACATAAACGTTGTAGAAGTTTTTCTTTTGTTTCCAGAAATCTTTAATCATCTTAACAGAGATCGGATGAGAGAATGATGACCAAAATACGGAGTGATGCTGAAATTGTCCAAAATCCTTCAATTGACTTCTTTTTGCACTCAACCACTTCAATTGTCTCCTAAATTTGCATATAGGAGTCAAATAAGTGTAACAGATTAAGTATTAAGGGAATAAAATATGACATTTTGTATTCTCATCAAATTCCCCCACACTTAACAGTTGTTCATCCTTGGGCAAAACTTAAATTCACTCTCCCCCAAAAGATTATCAAGGTTGCAATTATCATAAACAAACAATAACCAAAACTCTTCAAAACTCATAATATATTATAAATAAATCATTCTCACACAACCTACAATCATTTGGTAAGCATTTTCTCTTAAAGATGGATTAAACTAAATAAGTAGAATCATCATGGAAATAAACACTCTACTCTCATGTATTTGAAGGGTATATGTACCGCTCAAATTCATTCCAATGAAAATGATCCACTATAAGCTTGCACATCTTCTCATTCTCCATCACTAGGATCACATGCATATCATGAGTCATAAGGACTTTTCATGGGTTGTAACTTGGTTTAGGGTAAAGGTGAGAAAATTTTGAAGATGTAGCTCAAAAGCCATTGAAACTAATTAAGTATAAATAAATCAACTAATGCTCAAATATATAAGACATGTATAATCACTTGTTTTCTTCAGCATCTTTTACATTGGAATACATGATGTATAAATATACCCCTTTCCTTATTGTAAGGCCCTGGAAAATTTTACAAATGTAAATTTTTGTTATCGTAAAGTTTTACTAATTTTGCCGGGTCGATAGGTTGTATAATTAAAGTTTTGAGAAAATTATTATGAAAAAGTTATG
>JAYJMB010014596.1:10463-20967 GCA_036873735.1 Pouteria campechiana
GAGTATTGCTTTCCATCTATTTTTATTAGATATGATACTTATGAATTTTCTACCTGTTCATACTAGCTTTAGGTTTTTCCACATTGCTATTTTTATTTTCTTTCAAAAATAAGAGTTTACATTAGAAAAAATAGAATTTTTTCTGTATGGTTTCATAATAATTTATTATATCCATTAAATTTGCTTCTATCAAAATAACCATGGAGATAAGATTTTTTTTTTTATAATATTGCAAGTTTACCATAGAAAGACAACTAATAGTAAATGCTCTTTCATAATTTGTATATGGTTACTTACAAAATTTAAGACATTCTTATAAAATATTGGCTCTACACAAATTAAGATTAAAATGATGCCATATTATTTTAGTTTGCAAATGAGTCTCATGTTGTTCCATTTCTCAAACTTGATTAAGATTTGAACGAAATATTACTTCTGAAATTGCAAGTAAAATGATATTTTTAAAACTTCTTTAATTTGACATAAGAAAAGGTGTAAAGGGGAAAACATGAAAAAGAATTTAAATGGAGAACAGATAAAATAAAATAATAGATATAAAAGTAAAATAATAAGTATTAAAATAAAATATAATTAAAATGTTACAATGGTTGTCAAAAAATGATAATGGGTGAAAAATAGGATTTTTAGAATATAAATAATAATCATAAATGTTGAAAATTGAAATAATAATAATAATAATAATAATAAAGAAAAATATAGGTTTGTTTAGATAAGATGTATTTGAGAAATGTTATATTAAAAAGATATATCTAAAATAGATGTTGATGTCAATAAAATAGGTGACAATGTTAATTAAATAATATTTTTAATAAAAAACTAAAAATAATAATTGAGAATACAAACGATCATAAGAAAGAAATTAAATTATTAAAAGTAGTTATAATATAATACCAAATGGGAAGGGGGTATAATTCAAATACACTCCTTATGCAAACAGACCAATAAACAATGTTTTCTTGAATGAATTAGGATAAATTTTATTTTTAAACATAAAAAATATAATTCACGCTTTTGCCAGCAATCCTTTTACTAGAAACGGAAAAATGGTCTCTAATGTGGATTAGTTTTCTGAGGCGCTGCACCTTTTAAGTCTACAATTTTAGGCTGCATTTTTACAATTGCGGGGCATTACAGCTACTTACAATAGATTGACCCAACCCATTATTCTTAACATTTTAGTAAAAACATTTATTGGAAATACTACTGACATCATCCTCCATTGTGCCAACGTCTTCGCCAAACCTTACACGTGCCATTAAAACATGGCATTGCCAGCATTTTATCTTCACTGTGTTCACCGCTTCACCTTCCGCCCATCGATTCCTTAATTCCATTCCACGTGTAAGCCGTGCAGAGGCTGCAGAGCAACACGGCCAACGTGCAATCCCAAGGCTGTAGAGTGCCCTGCTCAGCTGTCAGCTCTGCTCTGCTGGAGTATGAGATAGACACCTTTTTAATTCGTCTGGTGGCAGCGTCACGGGTACCCCCAGAATCTTTATTTTCATAATACATATTTTATAGACGAAGTCGTAGTACGGTAATTGGGTGTTTCTTGGTTACAGGCAGTCTCGTTGACTGGATGGTTAGCACTTAGCACCAGCTCAGTGTAAGACTTTCGTGCAATCATCAGCACTCACTTGGCCAAAATTTCATTTTTCAATTTGGTATATTTTTTCTGTAACAATGCTATTTTATTATTATTATTATTATTACTACTGGTATTTATGATTATTATCTTTTTTTCTATTTTAACCTAAATTTCAGTTTTGCGTCATTACGTGTGCTATTGACATCATTTTTCTTCCTTGCATTTCTTTTCATCCAATTTCTTTCAACTGATCACGAAAACTGATGCCTGTAAGCAAGCGCAGAGGCAACGAGAAATGAAAAAAAAAAATGAAAATTTGGAGAAAAAAGATTAAAATAATATGGAGAAATTAAAATAAAAAATATTATAACATGATTTGGATAATAATTATAAATAACGTAAATAATCAGTTATACCAAGATATTCTATACAACCTCATCATTGAGTCCACTGTAATAATTTAATTAGATTATATTATTTATTTTTATATATTTAACTTTATATATAAAATCATCTTAATTGAAAATTCGTATAAGCTATAATAAAATAATATTGAAATTTATCATAGTGAACTAAAATGACGGGGTTGCATAAAATATTTTGGTGTAACTGGCTGTATACAAATATTTACCTAAAGATAAAAAAGATAATTTTTTATAAAAAGAGATAAAGATAATGCTTCTAGATAATAATAATAATAAAAATAAAATAAAAACAAAATTCACTCTTTTTATCGCTTAAAAAAATAAAAAAATAGTGTAAATTTCTTTCTACTTTTTATTTAATATGACATTTAATTATTCTTTAACTATCTAAAAAAATTTAGTTTTATATATTTTTCTAAAATGATTACATCCTTTTGTACTTTGTTGAGGATATAATCTTTATTCCACAGTTATTATTTTTTCGTTTTATTGCTTTCCACATCTCTTCTATATCAAATCAAACGCACCAACGATGCCATAAAAGACTTCTCAAGGACCAATTATTTTGCGTTGTGAGTCTTTGCAATTAGTTTCACATGCTCTGCTGTTCAATCAATCCAATTATAAGATCAAATGCATAAATTTATAGGTAAAACTCAAAGTGAAAATTGATGAGATGTAAGATCCCATGTATGTAGGCATTTGAATTTTGTGCACTTTCTTTTCCAAATAAGATTGATTAGGCATTGTTTGGATGCATTAGTAATACACTTTTTTCGGTAACTATTTGGATGCACTAGTAATACACTTTTTCCTTTACATTTTTGGATATTAATGTGATATTTTAACTATAATAATATTATTTTTTATAATTATTTATATTTAAAATATTCTTTTATTAAAAATTTTATTTTGCTGATGTCTTCTCTACTCTCCTTCTAATATACTCTCATCCCAATGCGCTCTATCCAAAGTAACCCTTGATGGGTTGTGCTAGTTCGTTAGTCTTAGCTAGAAAATTACGAGCATCAATGCTAGCATGGGTTCTGCAGTAATCCCTACTAAAAAGTAAAAGTTGTACATTTGGATGACTGCCATGGTTTCAGCAATAATCCCTACTAAAACTTGTACATTTGGATGGCTGACATGGGTTCAGCAGTAATCCCTACTAAAAATTGTTCGTTTGGATGAACCAGCTTGTATGGAAAATAAAAAATAAAAAAAAGGAAAGACAAGAACTTCAGAGGAAGGATGAAAACAACTGCAAAAGAATAACAAAATATCTTATAGCTAATCTTGAAAAAGATACCTAAAAAGTTCGGTTAAGCAAGTCTAGACGTAAAAAGGCTAATATTTGTGAAATTTGTATTTTTTTAAAATTTTGATTATGTAGATAAGGTTTTTGGATATTCATATCTTAAGTATTGAGAATGGCACTTTTTGAATTATAAGTTTCAATTTTTCACGAAATGACTTTAGGTTTGAGAAAATTTGTGAAGAACCACCTTTCATTAGAAAATAACTTAATGTTATTTCATAAGCAAGTAAAATGACAAAAAGCCCTCTTATTTTCTTGAGTATAATGAATATTTTATTTTAAAATGATAATTTACCCTTAAGACAATCTTATCTATATAGAAGAAATATGCAGATATTTGATTAAGGAAAAAATTAATAAATTTAAATTTAATTTAAAATATAAATTATATAATTTTTTATTAGATAATATTAAAATTTTAGATAAACAAGATGACGATAGAGATAATAGTTGGTTTAGATCTAAGAAAAAATTAAAATAGATCCAAAAATCATAAATACTATAGAATCATATGAAAGGGCATTTTTGTTATTTTACTTGCTTTTGAAACGGTGTTAAGTTATTTTCTACTGGAAGATAGCTTTTTGTAAATTTTATCAAATTTGAAACCATTTTATGCAAAATTAAAACTTATGGGCCAAAAAGTACAATTTTATAATATTTGAGATATGAATACATAAAAACCCTATGTAAAAATGCATGCAAAAAACAACCATGCATCATATATATGTACATATAAAGATATTTTTATTAAATTTACTAAGATCATTATATTTGCAAAAAAAATTACTTGTAGATTTAATTTTTCTATTGAATTTTTTTATACAATTTGCTTAAAAAATTATGCTTTCATCTTTGGATAAATATTGAGGTTTAAATGATTGACCCTTTTTGTATATCTTTGTCAACCTACCGGTTAATGCTGATGTTTAAAATTTTAACGGAAATTTGTAGAAAAAGCCTGCATAATTTTGCCTTGATGCCAATTGCCCAACATGCTTTCATTATTTGTAAAAAGGTCTACAATATTTCAAACCATATACACATGGGCTACCAACGCTTACGGCATGACTCATGGTCAAAAATATTTATATTATAATGGCATTTTTGCCCTCACAGAAAAACCTCAATATTTATTTATTTTTACTCATTCTTATAAAAGGCTAAGATGATATATACATGTTTAAAAGTATTTCATCATGTAAATCAGTGGCATGAGTTTTATTAATTTATCATATAAACTAATGGACTGAATTTTATTATCTTGGTGTATTCTTGGTAGGTTAAAAGGACTTTCATTATTCAAAGTGAAATAATGCACATACACTCAAATATTCAAAGCCAAAGTATAAATTTTTTAAATAAATTAAAACTATAAAAATACAACTCAAGTTAAATAAAAAGAGATAAAATTTTTTACCAGAGCTTAAATTAACTAACATATATAAATTAATAATTTTTATAAAGAAAACTGCCAACTCATGATAAGCTCAATTTCGTAACTCATCGAAAATGTATATAAATAAACGCGTGTTATCAATATACCTGAAAACATGTATATGTCATCTTCACTTCACACAAGAATGAGGATAAAAGGGAAAAAATATATATCAAACATGAAGGTTTCCTTGTGAGAGAAAAAATATTTTAATATAACTTATATACCATTAAATTTATTTACAAATAATTTAAAAATGTTTTAGGGTTATTTGCAGATTCCCAGAATATGTAGGCCTACTGGCAACTCGGGCAAAGCTAAATGAGCTAATATGCAAAATCCCCAATTTTTTTCATAAAAGTTTTAGTAACATAGGACAAAAGTGGGTAACAATAAAAAAGCAACTAAACTAACTCTCGTTACAACCTGCCACAAACATGTTGAGTAAGCATCACGCATGTGCACAATCAATTCCGAGCGTGCACCTGACACTCCCTTGTTAGGTGCTACATTTTTAGATCATATATCAATGTGACATCATATCTTTACAATAAAAAAATGATTATGAAATTGTCTCATTTACTGAGATTCTATCGTTTTGAACATTGTTTGATGGGCAGCTCCATCTTCAAAAGAAGCTAACTTTCTCATTTTCCACGCGTCATGTCAATTTCTCCTTATTCTGGGGATGTGATGGTGGGGAGGGGGGAAGAATTTCAATACTCCGAAGAGGCTGACGCTTCATAAGCAGGTGCATTCGGAAGCCTTGATATCAATCGTCAAAAGACGCTAATTCGACTGTGGCAAGAACGTGCAGCCAATGGACGAAATCATTAATAATGTTTGGATACTTCAAAGGCTTTTACCCCTTTTACCATGTACCAAAAACACCCGAAGGCCAAATTACAGTGTTACCTTTCTTGCTAGGGACGGGAAAATATCTGCCTAACTGCTGCAACTCCGGTTGCCTGCATGCTTAATACTCGCATGCAATGAAATTGGACAAAAACATAAACATCACCGAATTTTCAGTCCACCTTAAAATTGGATAGTGAAAATAATCCTCGATCCCGTTTGTACCTCTTGCATAATCACCCCTCAAGTTTCACAATTTTGCAGATTTAATCCAAGGATTTGTTTTTTAGGCTGACTAACATTTCTAAGACAAAAATGGATTGTAATTCTTCACTATAGATTTCTTTCCAAACAGCTATTGTCATGATTCCTCCATGAGATGCTCCTCCGTCTGCGGTTTTGAAACTTGCACTTTGATCCTTGGAAGGGTGAGCGAAGGCTCTTGTTGGAGCGCAATAGGAGCTTTGACCATGTGAATGTTTTGCTCCAACTCTCTCGCCGCTTCCCTTTGCTCATTGGCTCTCTTCCCCTTCATCCTGTGAAAATCCCCAAGACATTTTTAAGCATACAATGTTAACATAAAATGAAAAAAGGTGCTTATATTTGCAAATTACAATATTCATCTTAATAAAATGGATGGGAAAAGGATGGAGAAACCTTTGCGCATAATGTCTGGCCTCCCTCTCAATTCTGATTTTATCAATTTTCTTTATGGCCTTCAATGTGTTCTTTGCAACATTCCTATCATATCTCTCTGGCCTGTTCCGCTTTCTCTCAAACTCAAAGGTTGAATCCTGGAAATAAAACGAACCCATTTCAGTCCATGTCAAGGCAAAATTGCAAGCCAAAGTTTAACAGGAAGAAAGTTCCCCCCTACCTGTGTCATATCCTTTCCACGGAGTCGTCTATATGCCTTCGTCCATTTTAGTTTCCGAGGATTCCTCTTCATTTTGAAGTTTTTATGGCATTTGGATCGGCAAAACTTGAAAATCTACAGATGATTATTGAAATTAAGGGACATTCTCACTAAAGATGGCATCCAACTAAACATGCAAATCAGAGATGAGAAACAACAAAGTTACTGCATAATAGGTTCCGCAGAGAGAAAGCTAAAGAAAAAATTCTGTCCAGAATGTGTGCAAAAGAGGGACAACAGTTCATGTGAGCATGTGGATGATAGCGTGTGGCAGACAAAAAACCATCAGGGTAACAGTCCACTGCAACCCAAAATGCTGGTAAAGGATGGGGGTTGACATCATAAAGCTGTGCGTGTTACCAAGCTTAGTCACCAAACCTGTGAGACCGAACAAGTAACAAGGCTGGATCTATTATTTACTTATATCAGACATCCCAAAAATGTCTTTCACTTAGCTTTTGTCACCAAACCTGAAAGATAAATAAATAACGAGACGATCTATTATTTATTTATATCAAGTGTTTGGACATTTGAACCAAACCCTGCCTTCTTTTAACAGCTAAACACGGACTAAACCCAGCAGGTCAAGATTTCAATGTAGCACCCACCCCTTTCCAGCATTTTTCTACAAGCTAGGACCCAATAATTTTGCTCCTTTTCCTTCAATAGGTAAGATGGATTGTCATAAGTAAATATTGGTACACAACTCTGCCCAATATTTTGGGCTGTAGGGTACAGGCCCAGTGACTTTGCTTAGGACTCTTTGGGAGCTCAAGGTAAATATTGGTACACAACTCTGCCCAATATTTTGGGCTGTAGGGTACAGGCCCAGTGACTTTGCTTGGGACTCTTTGGGAGCTCAAGAAGCTTTACATAGTGAGTTTGAAGAAAATGACATCTTTCCATGGATTTGAATTGCTGGGCTCTTTTTGGCAGAAAATATTCTGCCAAAAGGGGTTTTCATAGGAGAAATACAACCAAAATTTCCTATCAATCCCATTCGCTATTTATTCTCTCCAAATGCTTCCTTGGCACAAAACTTTCACAGGGAATATCATTCTCTCCTTTTAATTTGCAAGCTCTCAAGCAAGGGCAAGTTCGTACGTGCAATATGTTCAAACAGCCATGATAGACTTGAATGGCATAGTAGGATTCACATAGGTGGCCAAGCTAGTTAGAAAATAGTGCTTTGATGATGACAACATGCAACGCATTCAACTCGGCCAGCCTTGCTCCATTGTGACGATCACCTAGCAGAAAGACTCCAATTCATTTGTAAGGTGGGTTATACCATAGAGAAAATAATCAGCAGCCATCCACTTGGCACACATCACACATGCCACCCAACTGATAATTGGAATGGCCAGACATCTCTTGCCAAAAGGTCCTCAAGAAAACTAGTCAATAGCATCACAACAGAAGATTAGAGATAGAAACACTTACGGTTGCATCGTTGCGAACATATTGGATACCATGCCCTGGATATATAGTGGAGGAGCAGAACCAACACTTCTCTAACCTCATTGTATTCCCAAGTCACAAAGAACTGACCTGTGCAAACAAAAACAAAAAACCACAAAACAAATTAAAATGATTACCTATGAAATGTGAACTTGTTTCTAGTAACAGTGGATTAGACTCTACAGGTGCATGAAATGCACTTGACAATAACATGGGTGCTCAAAGAACTTGTAATGCAAGTAAAAAACTTCTATGTCAACATCCTACAAAAGCATAGATCTGTAAAGAAGACTGGGAAAAAAGTGGGAAAACGTTCCCCTGTCCTAAAATTATTCCCGTTCTGCTGCTGACAGATGGATGCTGATAAGAAATGCATTGAATCAATTCCTTTTAATGAATAAATCCAATCACATGAAGTTCTAAATTTATTCCCCTTATCCTCCAACACCTTTAACTTAGGAATTTAAACAATCTTCTCTAAATATTTGTCTTGATGGTAGAGTGAGGTCGCCCATTGGAGAGCATCTTTGTTATCACAAAACGGCATTTAGTGGATAACTACAAGCGTGGAAGAGCATGATTTCCAAAGCAATGTTGGCTTAAAAATTCCAAAATTTGGACCTTTCTTTCAAAGCCAGGGCAGAAGCAACAGCGGGAGGCACCCTTATTAACATCAGCAATGAGGAACAGACCTAACAAAAAAAAGGCAGCAGTAGGCAAAGGACGGAATTCCTCATCCCTTCTATTTAGAGACGGAGGTGCATCGCATCTACGAGGTATTTGGAAAAAAAAAAAAAAAAAAAACAACCTTTCACGTTCAATAGGCAGCCTACCAATCAAGAGAAAAACAGCAAAACAGGGAAGACAAAAAATGTCTAGAGATAGGCGTGGGGGGAACTCTGGCGCATCCTAAGTATTCAAAAAAATCCAACCTTTCACCCACGGTAGGCAACGCGAACCTCCAACAAAACCAATCAAAAGCAAAAGAGCAAGACAGTATACCAATCAAGATGAACACAGGATCTCGCCCGTCCAGCTACTTTGAATCCTCGCTCCTCTAATCGACTCCACCGCCTTTCTCTGCTTCACTTAATCCTCGTTCCCCTCCTCCTAGGAGACGGACCTGGAACCGTTGGAGGCAGCCGAACTACTGGGGAAATGGGGGCCTTAGGGTTTACTTTCGAAAAACGAAGAGGCAACAGCTGGGGTCGATTTCAAGATGGGGTCGGGTGTACACTTGATCTTAATGACGATTAACTCTAAGCAAAGAATAAGTTGTTCAATTTTCGTTTGGCCCTGTTGCATCCCCAGGAATATGCTTATGCCTTAATGGAAATCAAATTGATTAATTTATTGAATAACTGTGCATATTAAGCACTTCGGTGAAGAATGTTTAACTAAAAAAAGTTCCAATCGTATAACTATTACTAATTTTTAGTTGCTTATTTATTTAAATTCTTAGATTTTTATATTTTGTAATTTATTAAAAATAAATTATTAATTCACAAATATTTGAGCAAAAATTTTAAGTAACCCAACCAAAATTTTAATTTAAGTTCAACTTAAATATTAATTTTAATTCCAACTTGAATTTTAACCAAATTTCAACCGAAAACTGACTAATAAGATTAGTGTTAGCATAAAAGTTGTAGAAATAGGATTGAATCAGGTTAGAGAGAAGTTTTAGAAAGAGGCTTATGGCTAATAAGGTTGACAGCAACTTAGACCCTAGTTGCACCCATATCGGTCCTGGCGTGAATTGGATTGGGTTGGCAACCCAATTTAGCCCAATCTAATTTCAACCATATCTACATTACTTAAATTGCCTCACCCATTTCTTACATTTATTTCCCTAGTTTTATCCTTTTAAATGTCAAAAACATTTTGTTAATATTTGTGTTGTACTTGATATAAAACATTTGTTTAAAATGAATTTAAAAATCAAAATTTACCATAATAAAATTGAAAACTCGATGTTTTGACTCCCAAAGTGAATCCAGATTCAATCTGAATCAAATACAATTTCCGACCAGGTTTTCTTAGAGTGAAATAAAGAATAAGCTGAGATTTAAAAAATAGAATTAAGGTTAGGGCTGGATAGAGAGACACTTGCAAGTAGGATTATGGTTGGGATGCGAATAGCAGGGAGCGACAAGACTCCTGGGGTTTTCTTCTTGCCTCAGCTGTCTTCAATCGTTCTTCTCAGCGTAGTCTCGTAGATGTTGGCTGACGAATTTCTTTGACTTGACTAACGGAAGTGTGGAAAGAGTGAAATTGCTTGGACAAGATACTGATAGTGGGAGGGAGAAGGTAGGAGGAGCATTCATCGAAGATTTAAGAGTTAAAGCCGCCAGGAAAGCTGCTGCAACGCCAATCTCCTCCGATGTACGGGCTTTAATCCGATTGCAGCAATCAGATTCAGACCTTCCATGCAATTGGGGTTCGAAAAATTGAAATCTTTTAGAGAGAGAGAGAGAGAGAG
>JAYJMB010014596.1:21067-45781 GCA_036873735.1 Pouteria campechiana
AGAGAGAGAGAGAGAGAGAGTATTCGTTTTATATTGCTGTCGTATAGAAAGCTCTCGTTCTTCATTTTTTTCGGTTTAATTGTTTTATTTGCAATGGCAGATTTTAGAGGGTCTTGGTATTGGAAAACATGCAATGTTGGACGAGAGCAAGTTTAATGTGAAGCTGGAATTGTGGGCTCTCCGAATTCCACGCGAGTTCTGCAAGCGTGTCAGTGGCATACTGCATGGGTGGGTATTCATTTGTATGACAAATGCCATTGTATCACACTAGGGTTTTACTGATGTCTTAATGTTTATGTGTAGTAAGGGTTAATGGTCGCTTTGCTTCCTGTGATTCTATCATTAAAGTTGACTATGACGTGCATCCTTCAGAATTTCATTCAAATGTAAAATTTAATTCAAGTTTGCTACTTGCCTCTGATGGAAGCTCATTCAGGTCTAGGCTTTCAATGATCCAGAAATTTCTACTTGTTTATGTGATGGTCTGTAGTTAATCCCTGGCAATTGCGGAAACTCTTGTAGTGCAAAATTGAAAGTTGAGTTTCTAGGACTGCCCAATGGATGTAATGGGTATACCATATTGGCATTTGTGGGACCCACCAAGGAGTGCTGCCAAAGTATGGAAGTTTAAGTCCATGTCCATAGATTGCTTAACAAGAAAGCTACTGCTTTGAGCTCTTCTTGGTAGTTTTGCCATATGAGTTTAATTGATATGCTTTATTGGCATTGATCATTGATTTATATTTATTTCTCAAGTTAAGGTCAAAAATAAGTTTTGTAGAAAAGGCTTCTCCTGTTCTTTTTTATCATCTAAGTATATATGTTATGTGGTATTCAGTTCCCTGCCTTCAAATTTTTTCATGGTCTTTTAACAAACTATTGTGTGTTATCTCCTTTCAACATCTTCGTGGTGTCTTGCAATTTTGCAGATATCTACTAGATAAGCCTCGTGTCAAACCAATCACTGAAGATCCATCTTGTGGAAAGAACCGTTATGTAATACTTTCTGACAGGATCAAGCAACCTGGTAAGAATGAGGCACTTCCCAGTTGTTTGTAATGCATCTGTTAAATTGTGAAAAAAAGAGACATTCAACTATTTCAAAAACAACAGGAATTGCCTTTTATTATATATATACATATACATATACATACATATATATATATATATATATATTGTTTTACCTGTTTGGTTTGGAATTCATCATCACCTCCTTTCTCCAATGTAATCATGCAACATCGAGTTGTGAATTTGTTCCTTTACCTTGTATCAACTTACATGCTTATATTTGTTTTGGTTTTTATTGCTCTATACATGGACATTCTAATAGCATGTTTACTGCCAAAACTCTCCATCCTCTTGTCTTGACAATTTGCTTGAAACCATGTCACTGGGAATTTGAGATTCAAGAATCACTAGAAAACCTGTTAAATGATGGCCTAGGTCAGCATCGAGGCGTTAACTTTTCTATATTGGCAATGAGCAAGTTAATAACATATTTACTAGAAGAGGTCTTTTAGTCTATCCCATTTTTAAATGTCATAGTTTTGATAGAAAAAAGGGGAAAAGATGCGCAGAGTAGGAAAATGAAGGGATGCCTTAGGATTTGTTTGACTTGTCTCAAATTGTTATTTACAAGCTTTGTTTGGAAATGAGGAAAAGAAGTAGAAATTTTTTTCACCCATTTCCACCCCTTATTTCCTCCCTTTTTAATGTGATTTGACACTTTACCTACCTAACAACCCTACTTTTCCTCTTTTTTTGCCTCTTTTCCCCAATTCCCAAATGGATCCTAGGTTTGCTCATATTGTTTATTTGCCTTTTTATTTTTTAAATTTGTATAGCCCTTCTAGGGTTTGTAGAAAATCTCAATTATGTTCCTATTGTCAGGCACAATGAGAAAACTGCTAATAAGTCATGAAATGATATTCAAATTTTTGCCAAGGAACAAAATTACCCTAAATAACTTGTTGATTGTACAACAGCAGCTTTCCCTATTTTGCAAATTTCTTTTTGTCTCAACTTCTGAACCATCTTTCACAAATTGCTAACCTCTGGTTGTTTCAACCTCAATTGCTCAAGAAAACCCTCTCACTTTGCATCCTTCTCCACCATGAACACGGCACAACACAATATATTTGGCTGTTTATTATTGGATGTTTAGAATCATTTGTCATTTGCCTTCTCTTAATTGTTCTTAGTTGCCAGTGAGCTGTATCAGCAACTACCTGAGTTTAGCTGTGGAGTCCATCTAGGAAAAACAGTGACATAAATTGGCATCATATATTGTGGATTGCGTGCACATTGTGTTTCTGCTGAACCAAATTGGACAATTTGTGTGCTCAAATACAACCATATCAAATAGAAAATTCTCTTCTTGCTGCATATCAACCATCTAATAAATGGACATTTCCCTGCATTGGCCAAATTCAACTAGTATCCCTAATGAATGATTTTTGGATAATCTCAAGGGTGAAAGATTTGGAATTGTCATGTTTTTCTCTTAAAAAAAAGATGAGTTCTGTGCCTAGTCTCTTTAAATTACTATTTCCATTTCCAGTGTTCAGTTTACATCTGGTGTTGATGTTACCCAATTTACACTGTCAACATCCGAGGGTCCATTCTCACCTTGGAGATAGTGTGACACAGAAAGTTTGTTGATGGTATTACACTTCAAAATCAGATCGTCCATGTCTCATGGATCAAGAACAATAATATAATGGAATTATCCTGACCTTCCAGTAGTTGGTGTGAAATGAATGGGTAGGAATGCATGATCTGCAGTTCAAAATCAAAGAGCAGCAAGTTGGCCCCATGCTTCCAAAGGGAAAAAATCACAGAAAGGTTCAACAGATTGGTGGCAAACAAATGGTTGGGATGGACAATGGTCAAAAGATACTGGGCTACTTGCCGCAAAATGCAAGGGGTGGGAGAGTGCAAAGTGTGAGGGTTTTTTCCACTTGGTTGAGGTTGAGAAAAAAAGGGGATTTGTGATTTGGTGGGGAAGGTTTGGAGGTTGAGACCAAAAGGGATTTGCAACTGAGGGAGAAGCTTTGGTTGCGTAATCAATGGATTATTTGGGGTAATTTCATCCCCCCAACAAAAAATTTAACACCATTTTATGACTTAATTGTGATTTTCTCACCATGCAATGATATTTTTTGAAACTTCAAGGAAGTTTTATACAAAATCAGAAAATAGAGGCGAATTTGCAATATAGGAAACCTTGGGGCCATGGATACAAGTTACCTGAATTTTAAAGTAACATTTTGCTTGTTGGCGACTTTCATATTCGACATGGTACATCAGAGAAAATCAATACATTTTATGTTCTCTTTAATTCACTAGGGACATAAACAGTGGAAGAATCCTATCTAGTTCAACAGTCATTTTCTTCTATTTTAAGTCAAATGCAATGCTCAAAGATGCCCTTGGGTGGTTCGAACTTTCAACTTTGGCCAACACAGCAAAGACGGGGGAATTATGCTGGCTGGGATCTTAGTTTTGTGTTTGCTTACATTGAGGCCTTAATCAGGTTGGAAGAAAGCCCAAAAAGGCTTGCTTGTGGGTGTTTGGCAACAAATTGAGGACACATGGCTTAATAAATGATGTGTTTAAAGATTGGAATAGTGTAACAGGGTTCATGTAACTTGTTATAAGAGGAGTTTGCCTTGAGGAGGGATGTTTTTCCATTGATTTATTATATTGGACCTCAAACTTTGCTAATTGATGCATCTGGCCCCATAGAGTTTGAAAAGATGCTAGAGGATCATAGTTCTGGTTGATGTTTTGAGGAGTGGGGTTTGAGGTTGGCGACTATGTAGTAGCTGCAACTTATGTCAGATTATCCTTTTACCATTCCTTGTTACTGCCTTTTTTTTTTTTTTTTTTTTTTACCTTTTCTAGTGAGTCCTTGAGTTGCTCTAGATCATTCCAGCAGGGAAAATTTTGTTTGCTGTTTAAAATTTGATATCAGTTGATATCAGCCAATCATAGTGGTTTTGTTTGATAGTTTCACCTCAAATTGTATTTTCTAAATCCTTTTTTTTTTCCGACTTTGCTGTTTTTCTGGAGACTTTGGTTTTATGAAAATGAATCAGATTAGTCCTGTTTTGGGCGTATTTTTCTGCATCATATCCTGTTGCTTCTTATTTATAGTACTGGGTCCAAACCAGATCTATCTGAGGTTCCAGATCAAGCACTTGATGCGTTGAAGAAATTATGCAAGATTGAAGTTGTTCCGTATTTGCTGACGCTTGGATATTCCTACTGGAGTGTAGGTAAGTTTCAGTTCCCCAGGAAATTATATCATGGATAGCTATTTTTCTTTCTGCATGTTCTTCTTTTGTGATATCAGGCTATCCAGCTTAAGTCTAATGAGCGTATGATGCTCGATTATTGAAATTTTTTCTGGTTTAATACATGATGTCACCATAACCCAATATGAAAAAGCTAGAAACTTAAGGAGAAAGTGATAGGAACTTGAATCTTACCTGGTTCAAAACGCCATCAACTTTAAGCTTTTGTGTAAAACCTCTAAATTGAGGGATGCAATAAGAATAGTGGCCAGAAGTCTTACAGTTTTACTATCATGAGTTCCTTTTTTATGTTGTTCTAGAACTATATTACTGCTCCTGGAGTTTACAATTCTTAGTTGTAAAATGATTCAAGTCTCCTATCAGCGTTCATCAACATCTGATCTGTGATAACTTTTTGCACTTAGATGGAAATGATAAAATAACTAGATGTGATCATGAATTCTGAAGGCTTAAAGCTTTACCATTGAGAAGTAAGCAGCGAAATTGCTATTTATAAAGATCTTATTTCTCTCTAGGGTGACATTCGGGTAATGAGAAATGAAAATACCTTGGAAACGAGTGAAAATTGGTGTCAGCTGTAAATTGGGTGATGCCAGCCATATAGTAAATAGAGATAAAATAGATGGGTTGGAAAGACAGATAATGATGGAAAAATTTTGGTGTTGTTAGGTTTGCCGTATGTTTCACATTGTGGGTAGGAAAATTTCATTCCCCTGAAAAATTTGAATTTCTCAATATTCAAACACCCACTAGTGAAAATTCTAATGGAAAATTTCATTCCCCTGGAAAATTTGGATTGGATACAATCCAAACTGTTCCTAGGGAAAATTCTACACAATCATGATTTATGCTATACAGCCTTTGTATTCATTGAAGGTAGAGTTATAGGTTCAGAAGTCACAATCTGGGACTGGTGCTTGCTGATTTCCGGACTGATAACTTCAACATCCGGTTTAAACCAACATGGGCCCAACTTGTTTTTTCAAACCAATATAACTGGTAAGTTTTTATGAGGTCATTAAAAGTGTCAAGAGCAGAGATTGCCCTAGGTTTGAAGTGGAAACTATTAGTGTTCTGGATAAAGCTTTCAAAGAGAGTATTGCAAATAACAATTCTGACTATACCTTAGTGAAAAGTGAAAACCCACTTTGCTGACTTCTGCTGATTGTGAAAGCTGCTATCACTTCTGTCATGTGAAGCATTTGCAGGAGTGGAAGATCCCTCAGAATTCCTGCTTTGCTGTCTTCCCCTTGCATGCTAGAAACTGCTCTCTGATAATGCCTGCCATCAGTGAAGTGGTGTTTATGGAAATTTGAATCAAAATTTAGTATAGACTGTTCTATTTGACATTCTGTTTTCCTTTATTGTACTTTCCAGGCAGTCTGAATTTTCCATATCTCTGCTGGTAGCTATGTTATATGGAATGACTACTTTTCTTAAATTAGAGTGGAGAAAGTATGCATTTTTCACATACCCTAATCAGTAAATTGCAAACGATGGAGGGATAGTTGTTCTCTAACTTATGTATAGTTCATTTAACAAAATTTGAATGATACTTTACTGGTTAGTTTAGATTCTTTGACTTCTTTTTGGGGCGAGTGTCGGTAACAAGCTTGTTGTTTTACTTTTTAGACCATATTTTGAAGCAAATACTGCCCTCTGAAGTGGAGGTACCTTCTTCTTTTGAAACAATAGCTAAGTACTCTCACTCATTGCATCTTTCTTTAATTTTCATTCATTCTTTTGCTTGAAGTGAAGCCATGATCTGATAGCTCTTAATTAATGGGTTTAACTGGTCTGTAGACCATTCTAGGTTGCAGAAACATTGTCTTAGTCTCCATCTATCAATGCTTGTGGGAAATGGTTCTTTGCTCATGGGAAGCAAATGGCCTAGGGTGTCATTTGGGCATAACACTTTTCTTATACCTTTTTCCTGACAGTGAATGAAAAAGTTGGATTTTCAATCAAAGAAGGTTGCTTTTATAGGCAAGTCCAGGTGAATTATGCACAGAGATTTATATGATTGAGCCAAAAGTAAAATAAAAATTTAGTTTCCGTTGTAAGCGGACATTACATGATGGGCAATATGCATCTGAGCTATGCTTCTTATGGCAGATCATCAACATAGGTGGCTTGTGCATCAGTAGTAGTCTATGTGCAGCAAAGTGTTTACTTCAAAGGTTGGTTGTTCATAACAGTCTGTGGGCATTGAAGGTGTGGCCCATAAGGGTGGCCCTGTGTGAGTGTAGGCAGGCTCAGCTTTATTGGGCAGTTGAAAGCAAAGTTGGCCAATTGGCCATCACACGTTTAATGGCCAAAGTTGATGGCAAGCAATTAACTTCCAGTATTGATGACCGCTATAGGATACACAGTGCATGTCTGAGTTGGTGCTATGATATGCATGACCTTGGTCCATAATCGATATTAGGTCCTACTTGGTCATGCGCATATCAGGCTGCCCCAGCAAGCCAAATTGCAAAAATTGAACATGCCAGGAATGAAGATGAGGATCCTAGGGATTATTTTAGTTGGACCTAACATGATTGACCGTGGAAGTTGAACATGAAAAAACAGGATGACATGGCCCTGCCAGAGGTCAGCTCAAGATGATGAATGACTCACAACAAATGCAGGATCGCATGAAGAGCTATGTACACAAATAAAAATGATCCAATTTGACAAATAATGCCAATTTGGCAGTAGGGCCAACATTTTGATCAGTTCCCAATGGTATTGAACCTCAGATGACAGGCAAATGATAATGATTGGCATAGAGATTAAACTATTGCAGCAACCTTTATCTGTATACACTTGAGCCTAAATTTTTTTCCCTCCAAGGTATTTGACATAACATATAAATATAGAAAATACTTTAAAGCAGCATTTGCCCGGCCATTAGTGAATTAGATAATACATTCCTTTCCACTTTCCTTTTTTTTAGTGACTTTGGTTTACAGCTTGTATTTGGAGCATGGCCTCTATAGCATTTATTACTAAAGAACGATCTACTTTCCATACCATTGTTTACATGGGGATTGTCTGAGCTCGAGCTCCGAGTTAACAATATTTCTTGGTGATGTTCAGGTCACATTGCCCATCTAAATATAACTGGAGAACTACTTCCCTACAAGGATGTTATTGCGAAGGTCATCTATGATGTATGCTTTTACTTATTTTCTAACATAAATGCCCCTTCTCAGTTAAATTAAACTTCTTTCTCAACATCAATTGATCCTGTAGGAAATTTGCACTAGTATAGTGTTATACTTTGCCTTGGATTATTTATCTTCTTTGGAAATTGCAAAGTTCTGACTTCTGACGTTATAATTTTATCCTGCAATGTTTCCATGAGCTATTCTTCACTCATGGAATTTTGATTATGCTATCCTATATTCCTTTGTACCTTCCATATTTGTATTGCACATATCTTGGGGTTTCTATCTGTTGGTTATTGAGGCTTATTGGTCATGGTTCTGTTTCGACGATAATGAAAGATACACTGATATTCAACTAGATCATCTCATTTTTGAAAGGTAAGTAATACTTATACATTCCTAATAGGATTAATAGATGTAAGCAGGGGCTGAGTGCTATTGTAAGGCCTCTTTCTGTTCATAGTGGTTCTGTGTTTCTTTCCCTCTCTCTACTTTTCCTGGCTAGGGTTTTTCTGTGTTCCAGCTTGCTTAGAATGCTTCTCTGGTTTGTGAGCTTCTGTCATTTTTCAGGGTCTTGGGTTGTTTCTATCATAGTTGTTAAAGGCATGCCTAGGCTCAAGGCTCACTTGGCACATGGAAGAATATAATTATTTATCAGTTAATGCACAATTATAATAATAACGTGTACAAAAGTTTAAAGCATACACTGTATTTATATAAAAAATTTGATATAGACATTAGTAACTACAAAAGCCAAATGATAGAGTCAAAGACAACCGACTTAGCTAAAATGGACCAATACACCATTATGTGTATATGCAAATTACAAAATAACTATATAGTTTTGTATATCTCATTTTTTTAACTTTTTTTTTTATATAGTTTATTGGCCTACCAAAAAATACCATCTGATATGGGTGTGTACAGCTCTGATATTGATTTGATAGACCTGTATTGTATCAGTTTTTCAAGAGACTGATTGCCAATATTTAGAACCATGATGGGAATTCTCACAATTCCCATCTGTATCTTTTTGATTTTTTGAATGCATTGATAATGTATTTTATTCTTCTATATGAAAATTCCGTCTCATTATAGTCTTCAACAAAAAAAAAGAAAGAAAAAGAAAATAGGAAATAAAATAAAAATAAAGTAATGAAAAATTAATGTTCATGATACTTCTTGTGCTTGTGTTTCAAGAATCTGATTGCTAGCAGGACATGTTGATATGGACTAGCTTGCAATGGGTGGGATTCGACCTTACAAAATCTAAAATTTGAATATATTTGACTTTAATGCATGGGCCAAATAGTTGAAAATCCAAGCCAGATGTTCCTCATTAATTGTTGCTATGATCTTTGATGAGCACTAGTATGAACATTTATGTAGTTAACTTTATTCATGTTTTTTGAATAATTTTTTGAGTTTACCATGAATGCTGGATGTTTATATTTTCCTTTACAGAAAAACCAACCAAGAATCAAGAGTGTAGTGAATAAAGTTGGAACTATTACAAATGAGTTCCGCGTGCCAAAATTTGAAGTTCTGGCTGGGAAAGATGACATGGTCACTGAAGTAAAGCAGTACGGAGCCACATTCAAGCTTGACTATGGCTTGGTGTATTGGAATTCAAGACTTGAACATGAGCACATTAGAATAGTTTCTCAGTTCTGTGTTGGTGATACCATTTGTGACATGTTTGCTGGCATTGGTCCTTTTGCAATTCCAGCAGCGCAAAAAGGATGCGTTGTTTATGCAAATGATTTGAACCCTCATAGTGCACATTATCTGAAGGTTAATGCTAAGATCAACAAAGTGGAGGATCGTGTTCATGTATACAATATGGATGCAAGAGCATTTATGCATCATATGACAGATGTGCCCATTTATGAGAAATCTGATTCTGAAACCCACATCCTCAAAGTTTGTGGATTGCATAGCTTGCCTGCAGATGAGTCAGAAACAAATTCAGAAGATGGAAGGTCAAAAGGTGCTCTCTTTCATAGAGTAATTAATGGCATGTTTGGATGCAACCTGCAAAAGGGGCGTTTGATGCATAAGCAACAGTATTTTGGACCAAACACTTGTGAATGTAGTGATCTGTATGCACTCTGTAACTGCTTTCTCTTTTGCCAGTTTCTTCTGGTTGATTAGAAAGACAGCATTTTGACCCCTTTTTCAGTGGGTATTCCAGAAGTGTCATGATGCTTTGTTCCTTTAGAGGTTGTGCTGATGTGTATTGGCTTTGCAGCTGAGAGGATGGAAATACTAGCTAGCACTGCAAGTAGTCTAGAATTTCAAGGAAGTTCAGGCACGGGTGTTGATACTTCTAGCAAAAGACAGTCAGAGAGCTGTGAAGGTTTGTTAGAAAGATTGCTGGTTCTGCACATCACTTAAATTCATCCTGCAATTCAGGATATGACACAGGGCGTGTGAACCATCTTCAGTCATGTATACCTTCTTGACTAAATTGTTTCCTCTTGCCATTGTATTCTATGGAAGATAAAGGCATGAATGGGGCTTTTGCAACAATGCATGGTGGGATGGAGAGGGGTGCAAACAAGAGGATGAGAAGCTCTGAATTTTCAAAAACTAATACTTGGGAACATTTTGATCACGTGGTTATGAATTTACCTGCTTCTGCTCTGAAATTTCTTGGTAGGTGCCTCATTTTTTCCCTCAAGTTTCACTATGCTGTCTTTCACAAGCATGGAGCACCATATTTTATGGATATGCAGAAATATCACATCCATGAATGTATAACGTTCTTTTATTTTGGTGAATAAGCCATTTTCTTTTGAAAGATAAATAGCATTCCAGGTTTGAAGCTCCCAGAAAAAATGCATGTATTTGTTATCCATACCTATCAGCTGAGTTAATAAGATCCAATGCATCATAATATTATGCTAATTGACATAAAATGTGGATGTCTTTGATTAAGTAGTTCATGTTTTGATACTTTTAATTCTTTTGGTTCTGTCTATTATAAATTATCCTCTTAGGCATTGGAAACTTTCCATGTGCCACTGGGTTTGACTTGTTGGAACACATTTGTTGACATGAGACCTGATATCTGACATATTATTGATGTATCCGTTTTGGTATGTTGGTAATTAATAGGTGGTCAATGTATCCTATAAAATATTGAATAATTATGCAATCTATTTACAATTGAGGTTTTTGAATCTATATTGAATGACTTTGGAGGTTAATTTATGATGTTGCATTATTCTTGCAACTTTTAACCTTTTTGCTGTACAAAATCTTGAACTAAACTGAAATTTTTTCTAAATGTTACATTTTATGTATCCTTTTGAAATTCTTTCAAACAGTATACAAGCTTTACATCCTTTTTAATGTTCTAAATATGCATTTATGTATTGTTTTGACACCAGCTAAATTTTTATTGATTAATTCTACCATTTTCTTAATAATTTTTTGATTTTTTCCGTAGTAATATTATTTTGCAATCTTAGCAATATGTCTCTGATAAAACTTTTTCTCTATCTGATAGTGATGAACCAATGGTAATACCTGGTTGGACTCTTTGTTATTCCTGTTCCACTTTTCCTGTGATGCTGTATAAAACTCATGGAAACTATATGCTTAACATCCATGGTTCTGCCTAATTTCTAATTATAATTTTTTTCTTTTTTGGCCTAAACAGCTATAGGATGACAAGAGCAGCTATGTGAAAACAACTTTAAGTTCATGAATCAACGAATAATTAACTTATCTGTGTTGCTGCTGAAATTGCAATATCTATCATAGATGCCCATTTTGCTATTGGGATCTCATAATCTACCATTGTAAACAATGCAGCAAATTTCTGCAGCTACTAACATCAGTCGCCCCGTGTTCCACTCTAAATGTGCTGCCCCTTTCACAACCAGAAACTGATTTTTGTTGGCTTTAACAGCAAGCAGAAACTAGAAAAAGAAAAAGTAAAATAATTTGGGGGAAAGGAAGAGTGTTATCATGTTTCTCCAGCACTGCCTGTCTAACATTGCATGGAACTTCTGCTGAATGGATTTTAATTTTTTTTTTTTTAATTGGTATGCCTTGTCAAGGCTGCCTAGAAGAGCGGAATGGCCCGATCAGTCATCATGATTGATAAGGTTGCCAATTTCCAAATTCAACTTGCATGTCAAGGCTTCTTTATTCTTAATCTCCTCAATCACTAATTAATCATTATTTTGATATATATAATTGCGTTGATCCCTTGATAAATCATTGTGACAGATGTTTTTAGGGGCCTTCTCCAAAAGAAACACTGGAAGGGACCTTTACCTTGGATACATTGCTATGGTTTCATGAGATCACATGAAACAAAGGAATCAATAATTGCTGTAAGTTTACTCTTGTGAAACCTAGGTTGAAATGATATTTGTTAGCTGCGTCAATAGTTTCTTCGCCATATTTCTCTTAAGCTGCTAGATTTGTTTCCGTATTTCTGTTGTCTGCGTGAACTGAAAGTATATTTTGTTTGTGTATTTTTCCAACTAGTACTTTTCTGTTAAATCCATTCATCACACTTGTTTAGCTAAGAAGAAATCATCTCAACCGGAAACCTTAGTGGCCTATAAAATTCGTCTTGTTTGGGATGAAAAATGCACCCATTAAAATTCTCTTCCTGTTTATGGTTCACCCAATTATTCAATTGTATTTTTTTTTTTGAAACTTAGCTAAACAAATAATGCTAAACAAAGATGAATGGAATGTATTTAAAGTATACATTATCATAGCATCAAACCAATCGTTTGCACTGAAATTATCACCATGGAATTAATCATTCCCCTTTTTTTAATTGGATCTGAGTGCTTGTTATTCAACGGAGATGTTGATGATTTTTCTTTATTTTCTATTTTTCTCTATTTCAAACACTTCTATCATCCAAGGATCATAGTAATACAAATTGGTATGATCTTCATCCCTACCATGTTTATCCATTGAGTACAGCTGAGTCCATCTGTCAAAGGTTGGTAGGATATTAAACAGCTGGAAGGGTCTGTGCAAAGCCACAGAAGGGTAAGAATGGTTATGATAATGACCACAACCTCATGGTCCTCATCCCAGCTGATTGACAAGTTTTCTCCTCTGTTAGCCTTTCCATGAATATAATCCATCATGTAATCCTAAATTTCATGTTAGTATCTAGTGCAATTTCAGAAATCCTGCATACCACCCTTGATTAAGATGAGGCATTAACAGATGCCTTATCTAATAGGTATCCAAGATCACATTTTGACGGTTCTACTTACTATCAATTGTTTCAATTGAATTTCATGGTCAGCTTCATTGAAAAGTATCCTTTTCTCTGAATTATAATTTCTGCCAATTTAATTCCCTTCTTCTCCATTGTAAATTGATCTGATCTCCATTTTTAATTTATTTCAGTGACTATTTAACTGATTTCTTTGTTTTAAATTAGTCCAAGCTTCACAATAAATCAGCCCAATCCCTGCAAAACTTTGTATGACTACAAGTGTTTGTGATGCATAAGTGCATGGAGTGTCGCAGGGTTTTTTTTGGTGCCCTTGCTTCCACTAGCGGGCTTATCAAGACATTAGACACTGTGAGATACATCTTGAAAATTGAAAATTTAAAAATACACAGTTGAAATGGTACTTCCTTTGGAGACAAAAGTTGTCTCTAAAAAGAGGCCTGGTTGCCGGAAGAGGGGACTCAAAATACTTTCTTGCCTCGTATTCTGATGCTAGGGTTGAACTTGGGTTGGAAAAGAGCCCCAACACACCTGCTCAGCCTGATTTTAAGCTGGATCATTTAGCTGTTTTACCCCACTCACCTTGTAAAGGTTCAGGCATGAGGTCCTCCTGATTTTTATTGTCTTACAAACCTCAAATGATTTTTTTAACCTTACCCCATTAAAGCTTGAAATACACAGTTGAAATGGAAAAAGCTAGCACTGAGGGAAAAGTAAAGATGAAAACTTGAAAACTGAAAATTTGAAAAACAAATTTTAAACAGAAACTGCAAACACCAAGGGGAAAAATAGTTAAAAACTGAGAGCGATGGAGGGTGAACTGTCAATTTAAACCCATCAAATCATGTAATAAATACCTCATATGATCATTTTCAATCATCAACTAAACAAACGAGAAAAAAATTTAAAGCAGATGATCCTACACTTTTACCTCTTTCCTGACAGTCCCTGAAGGATTTGATTGTGTTTTATTAAATTGGGAAGCTTGCTTCAAGGGTTGTCATTTGCTTTTTCTTTTCTTTTTCTATAAGCTAACGCTTCTGAAATCTATCTTCCATGCGTGTGTCAAGTGATATTTTGTTAGCAAAATGTGTCATATTGCTCTTTCTCACTTAGTTAATTTCTTATCCTCAATGTTTCATAGTTAATCTATCTTTGTTTTTCTCGGATTATTTTTCATTGCACATGAAATTGGAATTGCCTTTGGCTTAGGCGTCAATGAGAGTTCGGCCTACTGTCAAAATGCTTATTCATCTTCCTTGTTCTTATATTTCCAAAAACAAAAAACAAACGAAAAACATTTAGTATTGAAACTGCCTTTACCTCTTTTTTTATGTTTTTATTTTTTAATCTAGGATGCTGAATCTACCTTGAATGCCAAGATACAAAACCCCTTGTTTCACATTGTCAGGGATGTTGCTCCAAACAAGGTATGGAACTAACACATATACCTTGGTGCATATTTCATGTTGTAGTCAGATCTGGAGTTCAGTTGATGGTTTGTACTTGTAGAACCACAGTTTTTGTGTCTGCGCCAGTTGCATAACTTAAAAAGTGCACCATTTATGTTTGACTCTGTTGAAATCAAGTTTGTCTTATGGGAACGCTGGAGTAGTGCTTTTTCCATCAGATGGTATTGTTCATCAGTACTCTGTACTGTTACACATTGGCCTCAAACCTTGCATCCATGCTGCTGCTACTGTCAAGTTGTACCTTGTGTCAAACATTTTTTTGATCCTGTCTTAAATTTTTAACATATCACATCCATCAGGTGGGTACATGAAGTCCTCTTGACTTGTTTTCAGTTAATAAAAGCCATTTGATCTGTCTAGTTTTACATGTTAATGTGTGCGTGTGTGTGTGTGTGTGTGTCTATATATATGTTCTCAGGTGATGATTTGCTTAAGCTTCCGGTTGCCCAAAGATGCCTGTTTCAAAGAGGACAGTATGAGTGATGCTAACAGCAACGTTGGATTAGACAAGGTTGCAGATACCATCTTGGACAAAGATTCAAATAATCCAATCTGAGCTCAGCAGCAATGTTACCACATTTTCCCTAACATCTTCATAATTTGAGTTCCATGAAGAAAAATTGAAAGCAACTTGGGTTGCTTGGCCTGTTTTCCTGACAGTTCATGATCATATCACATGAATCAATGGGGATCTTCATCTGAACTTTGCATTTAACTGTCACCATTGACTTCACTGCTACAGATATCAATCAGTGTAGGCCTCACGTCCTTGGATGGCCGATTTTGGTAGTCTTCCTTTTGGTTTTCAGGAACTATTAAAACTGACCTCATTAGTATCATTCTCTGGTGTGTAATTGCGACCGAGCTGGTGTTTTATAAGTAGGCTGTGACTTGGAAATTTAATGATGGAGTAAATTATTCCCTCCCTCATACACTTGAACGTGTCCATTCTATGATGGTAATCCAAGTTTTAGGTTCCTCTTTCATCTGTATGTTGTCTTTGAACTTTGCATGTAAGAATCCTCATGTAAGAATCCTCTATTTCATAGCTGACATGCAATCCCTATTTTTGCTGTGAAGAAGGGCCATGTAAAGAAGTGATAATGTGAACTACAACCTACTTTCACAGCTTGCTAAGTGCAAGCATCATTGCTCAT
This sequence comes from Pouteria campechiana, assembly GCA_036873735.1. Taxonomy (NCBI): domain Eukaryota; kingdom Viridiplantae; phylum Streptophyta; class Magnoliopsida; order Ericales; family Sapotaceae; genus Pouteria; species Pouteria campechiana. The sequence continues at coordinate 36,395 of JAYJMB010014596.1, forward strand.
CAATCACTCATTGATTTTGACAGCAGTTAACCACCCTTTGTAGTCTCTCTGACAGTGATTTGAAATGTACTCGTGAACTTTTGGGCCCCATGAAGATATGCAGATTTAATCTAGTCCATTTACATTCCAAACTCTATGTATTTAGATAAAATTCGAAGATTTATCTTAATTTGAAACTTAAGTGGACTACAAAATTCATCTCATTTGAGAATATGCACCTGTCAAAATTCAATCTTTATTTCTGGTTCTTTCAAATTGTTTATTGAAATAGTTTTCTGAACCTTAACTAAATAAATGGTATTAAACATGATCAGTGAATTGTATTCAATTGGTACGTCATTGTGGGCTCAAATTGACCATTTGCATGGAAAGTGCCATGGTAACATCACCGGGGAATAGCTTCCCTTTCTTTTAATATGATTGATGCAGATTTACTAACTCCAAACCGTTGGAAAATGTGGGGCAGACATTAGTTACGGTAGATTGCGTTCCCTTAGAATTTCGGCTGGTTAGGGACCCACATTTTGGATTAAGTTCAACCTGAATTAGAAAACTCAAATTTGATAAATGCTACCCTAGGCCAGTGTTATCAGTCAGGAGTCTAGTTCACAGTCCAACCGGTTTTGACCAGCCACTTTAACTGGTTGAACTTTTCTTTTCTTTTTTTTAATTTTTTATAAAAATAATATAATATGATTTTAAAAGTTTAAACCATAGATATTAATCTAAATGTATAGATATTTTACTATAATACTATACTATTTTAATTCATCTTTTTACTCTATTAATAGTATTAAAAATTTTAAAGTCCATTATTCGACCTGATTAGGCTTGACCAAACCAATTGGTTGACCGGTTCATGGTCAAATTAGTTTGACAGGTCCGGTCCGGTTCTAATAATACTGCCTTAGATCCTTAAATTTGGTAAATGCTATCCTAAGCCCTTAAAAGTAGCAGGTTCGAGCCAACCCGATGTTGCACCACTAATCTCATATTACTCCAAGACATCACTTCAACTAATCAAGTGCAGGTCCTTGACAAGTTCAAGCGCAAACTAAAAAGCAGACTAGCTCATGAAGTTACACAATGTGTACGATATCTGTCTAATTACCAGCTAATCAGTCACCCTAGATGGGGCAGCATCCTCGCCTTCTTCTCAACACGAGGTGCTTCCCAACAATGAGAAGAGAATCATTTAAAAAGTTTTGAAAAACAACAACAACAATGGATAATGACAAAGTCACACCGTTGAGAATTTCTTATTTTCTCTGTTCTTTCCCTATCCTCTTGTATTATTTCACTTTCCCTTTCTTTAAATTCATTCAGCCTTTTATCTGCATTCTAGTGTTTGTGATTGCGTGATGTATTCTGCATTGATGATCAGCTTTCATGCTTTTTACAAGAATGTCCATGTTACTTGCGCTTGAAATTAAAATTTCTTCACTCAGAAGTATTTGCCATGCGATGGGCCAAACAAATGCATTTATGCCACTAAACAAATCAAAAGATCATGAATCAACGACGACTCAACATCCGTATCATCAAAGAACATTAACTCACACTCGAAGAAGACAATAAATAAATAAATCCAAGAGCGAGCTTGAACATGCTGCTTTTTTTTCTGGCTCACCTACAATTTAATCTCTCAAACAAAGAAAATTGCTTCTATTGAATCGAACGGCTTAGGGAGCAGAAACCTCCCTACTGAAAACGGAGCCAGGATTGGAGATGCCGCCTTAGAATTGATGTGCTCATCTTTATTCCCTGCATCAGTATGCAAAGCCAAATTCTTTGCCATTTACCAGAAGCAAGCGAGAACAGTTTCAGGGCCCTCAGCACCACTGGTAATTTGCTGCGCGAGTTCATCCTTGCCGACGAATTAGGAAATGCAGCCTTTGAATTGATGCCCTCATCTTTATTCCCTTCATCAGTTGGCGAAGTCAAACTCTTTACCATTTATCAGAAGCAAGCAACAACACTGTCAAGGCCACTAGCAGCACTGGCAATTTGCTGCTCGAGTTGATTCTTGCCGATGAAGTCGAATTAGAGGCTGAAGAGTTAGGGGAAGGAGAACCAGTTGCGGTCGAATTTGCGGAAGTGGAATTTGCAGCTGGCAAAGTAGAAACATACATGATTGGAAATATGCAAGCCCCATTTGATGGATCCTTGTCAGTCACCGTTGCCAGTCCATCGAATACACAGGATGCATTCTGCTGGTTCTGCGCCTGATAATACTGGTTAAAAGCATAAGAAGCATTCCCATATTGACCACCGATACTAAGGTCGAAACAAGAAGACCCATAACTCAATGAAGTGCAATCTGCCCGTTGGCAAGCATATGTCATGGCCGCGTCTAACTTTTCATTATCCAACTTACCTGGCTTCACAATACACCATTTCTTCCCCAGGTACTTGACGCCTTTCACCCCAACTAGAGCCCCGCTTCTGTTGCGGCCCGAGGGATCCAAATCGTATTTGGGCTGCCCATCGGATCCCAATATTCCCCAGTGCCTCTCGAAGTTGCCTGGCAAAATGCTCTTCAAATCCTCATCCATGAGGCTGAACATATACACATTGAGTTTCCCTTTTCTCTTTGGCGTTCCTTCATCACTTGCCACATGTTTAACTAATCCCTGGCTGAATCTCCTGGCGTTTTCAATATTTGCATTGTTATCACCATCCGTGGGCCAGCCTACTTCTCCTACGATGACGGGTATGTCTTCGTATCCTGCTTTTTCCATGCTGCAGATGAGAGTATCAATGCTTGAATCCAAAACATTGGTGTAGGTGAGGTCTCCGTCCTGCATGGGACTGTCAGTGCCATCAAAGAAGGCGAAGTCGAAAGGGAAGTTTGTGTTGTAGTAGACGTCGAGAAAAGGGTAGATATTAACAGTGAATGGAGCTTTGTTTTTTGAGAGAAATTTGAGCATTTCAATCATGAGGCCTTTAATATCAGGTCGAAAATCACCGGTGGACGGGACCCCTGGAGAAACGAGGACGTCGGCATTGCATGGGACTGTGGCTTTTATTCGGGAGCCCAACTTGGCATCGTCAAGAGCTTGCTGGATGTTCTTCAAAGCTGGCAATGTCACGTTCAGAAACCTGTCTTTGTAATCCTTCAAGAATGGCTCATTGCCAACCGCCACATATCTGCAAAATAATAGATCACTCACCTTTCAATTCGATTTTCTCTATGATTTTATATTGAAACATGAGCTGAAGCCAAAGAAGAAGGGAAAGGTGATGGACTTGTTTACTTGATGTTTGTGCCTCCGGGCTTGGCAGCATATTTGGTGACGTTGGCTTCAACCCAAGCAGCAGCGAGCCTTGGGTTTTCAGCTATATCCTTCATCATTAAGTTGGGTAAAGCAATCGTCACATCAACGTCGTGCCCACTCAAGGCTCTCAAGCTGCCGTCATCTACGTCGAACAGCTTCACCGACTTGAACCCATTGGCGATTATCATGTCCACAACCATGTCGTCCGGAAGGGGATGGGATGATATCTTCCCCCAGTTCACTCCAATGCAGCTGCCATTCAAGGCCATGGATGCCAACACAAGGAAGAAAAGATGGAGACATGCAGCATCTCTCGCAACCCCCATTAGTTGTTTTCTTGGGTACTGAGAAAGAGAGAAGTGGTAAGGGAAGGAAGAGAGGATGATCGAATGGGCTGCCTGTAGCTGGTTGTATTTATAGAGTTAAGATGGTGGAAATTTCTCTCTTACCGTTTGCTTGGTCTTTGGAGTTCGTTTTTTCGGTTACGAGAGGAGACATGTGGCGGGCTGGCATGCTTGCTTCGTAGTAGTGATGCTCTAAAAAAAGCCAAGGTCGAAAATCCAGCTGCTTCCTTCCAATTCGAATTCCCTGTTTGTTCTTGCGCCCTGCCTTGTATATGTCTGCCAATCCGGTCAACTGAAAAGAGGAGAAACCTCAAAAAGTTTCAATTTTCGAGGTCTTTGCGGTAACATTAAAAAGATTCCCCATTACAGTTTTCTTTGATTTTGTGTGCTTAAGAATATAATTTTTTTATAAGAAAATAAGTAATATTCATTTTTTTATAATTAGATGCCTCTAATAGGAATTTCCCCACTTATCAATGGGATGATTTTGGACACCCTAATGTTTGGTGACAGCCTCAAATACCCAACTCCCTACTCGAAGTCAAATATTTTTAAAAGTAACAATAAAAATAAGACTAATTCTTTTAACCTGAAAAATCTTATAAACAAAATTTAAACAGTTTATTTAATTTCATTATTATTTCAAGCTAATCTTAGTCATAGATCTATGACTTAATGAAAATCCAAAGGTGATATTGAGTTCTAGTAAAACTTGTTAAAACCCATTCCATTCAATCTGGACTCTATTGTCATTTCGGAAAATAAAATTAACTTAAAAAAGATATTTGAGATTTTTGTGAATACTGTGGGACATTTGTTAAAAATGGAATCCCAATGGTTATTTGATTGTCTCCCAAATGTAAGGGAGTATTTGATAATTTCCCTATAAAAATTTATCTGTCATTTCATTTGTGTACTTTGAATGGAGCACGATCTGCTACAACATGTTGTCGCAGTAAAATGATACAACTAAGGGTATTGCTGGAATTTTACAGTGAGAGTAGAAAATTAAGAATATTATACGTACATTTGCTATTTCACTTGATTTGACATTTAGTAGGCTTAATTTGAAAACCAAGTCTATCCAAACATTAGATAGGATATATATAATATGTAATGTTGGTAAAAATTTATAATAACCAAAATTTGTAATAATACTATTGAAATAGAAATAAATAATGAGTGGTTAAATATATGCAATGATAATTATCTATTTAATTTTGTTTCACTTATATGATTAATATTAATGAAAAAAATCATTGCATCGTTCTATATTTGCATAAAAAGGCCTTTATAATTTATTTTGATAAGTATATGAGCAAATCATTTTAAGTTTATTTATTTATTTATTTTTATAAACTAAACTGAATGGACCTTAACGAGCCTTAATGATCTTATGTAAACTTTAATAAGAATTAACATATTCTAATGAGCTAATGGGCTCTTATTTAACATGGGCTTTAATGATTTTTATATTATTTATACACATAAGCGGATGTGTTTTTGAGTGGAACACCTACTTCATAGTAATAAGAACCATTTGAAATATTTATATTTTATTTTATCATAAATTAATTGCGATTTATCTACTGCAATAGAGAATAATATAGCTTTATGAATATTAATGGACTTTACTAAAACTTAATCAGCCTTCAAGAAAATTTATAGGAAGTGATGGATCTTTGTAGTCTTCTAGATTGTAGTAGGCTTTAGGTCATAGCAGGCTTAGTTTTTAAATAATTTTTTTGTTTTAAATTTGTAATAAAATTTGAAGAAAGCACCCTTCTACCTGTTAATTTCGTTTTAAAAATAATGTAGTTTATATTTGTCGTGGAAAAGAGTATATAAATGGGCTGCTTGTTAATTAGTTTGCTGTCTTTCATAGTAGACTTAATTTTTAAATAATATTATTATTTCAAAATTTGAATAAATCTTGGGGGAGTATTCTTCAACTCTATTAATTTTTTTTTAACTTATATTAACCATGGATAATAAAATACAAACAGTATTTTATGTGTCTTAATGCACATTAATGAACATAAATGGACCTTAATCAACAAGAATAGACCTTCATAAAATTTTACAGGATAATGGTTCTTTATAGTTAGCTGAATTGCAAACCAATATAGCAGGCTTAGTTTTTAAATCACATTATTTTTTCAAAATTCAATAAACCTTTAAGGAAGTACTCCACCCTACCAACTTCAATTACAAAAAAATATTGTAGCTTATAATTACCATTGATGAGATGACGCAAATATTATTTAACGAGTGTAAATGTATATGAATGAACAGCAATGGACACTAATCGACCTAAATAGACGTTCACACAATCTAGTAGGAAATAATGGAACTTTGCAATTGGGTGGATTGTAGTGAGTTACCCTTTATAGTGGGCTTCATCTTTTAATGATACTACTGTTTCAAAATTTCAAGGGCTTAATGTTTTTACATGATTTCATTGATTCTCAAGTTGTGTTTCATTTAATTAGATTTGATCATCTGCAGATGGAGGAGAATTATATTTATCTGACTTTAATAAACTTTGATTGTCAGAAAATGCTAACTTTATTACTGGGATTCATATTAATTACTAAATCCTGGATAAAATGCTAAGACTTTTTATGAATGGATGTCCCGATACATATGGTATATAAACTAATTGATATTTTTGTACTAAGGCTTAGATATATTGGTGTATTATTTATTTATTCCACTATTTTATTCACAATAAATGATAAAATATTAATAAAATATTAAAAATAAATATTAATATTGCTTTATTAACGTTACAAATGGGTAACTTATCAGAAACTATTTGGTGTGGGGTTGAGGTTTAATGGGCTTTGAGCTTTTGTTATTTTTGAACAAAAGTTAAAATGTTATTAATAAAATGCCTCTCTATCTCTCCTGGTCTTTTTATCTCTCTCCCGTGTCGCTGCATCTCTCACCCAAGCACCCTCTCTGCCAGTTCAAAATCTAAAAGCCCCGATCTTTTCATTACTGTGAACTCCAATTTTCAGCAGTTAAGTCTCATAGCCCCAATCTGCCCATCATCGTGAGCTCCCTCCAATTTTTTAGCCATTATCATCATTGCTGATTTGTTTTCCTTTTTTTGTTAAATTTAAAAAAGGGTTCTTTTTGTTTCTGTTTAAAATCATGTATACTATCAAAAGGGTTCTATGGGTGAAGGCTTGCATTTTTACAATAAGTCAGGGATGCTTGATTGCAATCAGCCAGGCATAAACTCCATCTGAAGAAGTCTTAGGTGATTTCTGTTCTTTTCCTTTTTTCACTTCTTTTTGCTCTTGGAGATGTTGTGGTTGCCCATGGGACGAGCTGTAAAGCGAGGGAGACATGGATAGAACAGGAGGTGTTTAGGAAATTTCGGAACATTAATTTTCAAACCCTCTTAATGACTTTTTCAACGTCCCTATACTTGACTGCTGAAACAATAACAACCCTAGGAAAATAGGATGACGGCCAGGATCGATGTCGTAAGATTTTTCAAAGAAAAGAGAATAGTTTTCAACTGTGGGACATCTTTCTTGGTCTGTTTTGTTACAGAATTAAAGGGAAAGAATCAACTAGTGATAGAATTATTTGAAAAAAACAAGAGAATAAAGTTTTAAATGAAAGATGTAATGTTGAAAATGATTTTATTTGAATAGAAAAGGTTTACAAAAAACAGAATAATCTTTTCCTCTTATATTGCAAGGAAAATATGAAAATGAAAAAAGAAGAGTCGAACACTGAGGGACCCACTATTAATCTACTTATTATGCTTGAAATTATTTATTATCTAAAGTGTAAAAGATTATCTTAATCGAAGGCTCAGGTGAACCACAAATAATAAGAAAATTTTAATGAATGTATATTTAGTAGTAAATGAGATGAATTTTGAGGTCTGCTTTAGTTTTTCATTGAGATTATGTTTTGAAATTTAGCTAACTTTCCCATTAGGCCATTCTACACTCTATTACCCCATATCAAACCATTCAAATCTCATTGACTGTCCTTAGGCTTTGATCAAGAACATTTATTCACTTTATCAGAACCCCCAAGTTCTCAGTTGAGCTCAAAACAGCTTTCGAAAGCCCACTTCAAATCCCATGTGAACCCGCTTCTCTAGTTCAAGACCAAAACTTAATTTCTGATTCAGTATTCATTCAAGAAGAAAACAATTTTCATGCTGACAACTCAACTGTATATGCTATATTTTCATGCTGACATGATGTCAAGTCTATCATAGAGATGAGTATGTCGGCAGCTTTCGTGGCGAGATTGGATCCAATCTCAATTCTTATCATAGGCTACCAACAACATTCAAAGATGGTGGATAACACTCCTCGAAAGAAACTTATAGCAGCCAGTATAACTAGAGAACAACGTGCATCAAGTGAGGCTACAGTAATCGACTATTGCAAGCAATTGTATTGCATCAAGTAGAGCACATCAAGCTAGGTTAAGAACCGTGCATCTTTCATCAAAGTCGAGTAAAGGAACTCGTACTCAGACAAGCTAGGTTAAGGAGCTCCCATCCTTTAGCAAAGCCTAGTTAAGGAATTTGTACCCTACTAGGCTTCGTTAAGGAACACACATCACTTTAATCAAGCTTGATTAACGAATTTGCACATCTTCTTCAAGAAACTTGAATTTAGCCAAATCGGACTAAGGAGCTTGTATCTTATCTTTAATAATCTGGGTTAAGGAACTTACACACTTCACTAAGCAAACAGACGCCTTTTTCAATATTGACAGTTGAGATAGACTGAGAGGGGCCCCCTTCCATCCAAATCACTTGGCTAGTGTTTTAGAGTGCGCACTCTAATGCGTTGTCCTCGTCACTTTGGTCAAGACCAGAAAGAAATTACTCTGCTTCAAAGTTTGACGAGTCACTACAAGAGCTTTATCGACCTTGATAGCTTTTCACAAGCTATTGAGAATCTAAAACAAGGCAGGTGAGAAGATTTTTCATGCCTCATAATAAATTTCTATTAATTATTAATATAATATATCTATATAAATGATGTAATTTTTTATTTTCTTTTAATCAAGATTTTTTTCTTGACAAATATTATTAAGGGTTGTCTTTATGATATGAAATATGATTATATAACCTTCTTGCAATGAACAAGATTTAATTTGTTGATGATGAGTTGAAATTCTTTCCTAAGTAAGCTTAATTTGTTTCTTAGCAATGCCCCATAATTTTACAAGGAGAACCTAAAATTGATTAGCCGAAAGAATTCACCTCACATGACTCTGAAAGATATTTTTACATCATTTAGTCAATCAACTAGCCTTAAGCTATAATAACCCGTATTAGATTTAATGAAAGAATTTTTGTCTTTTATGCTGATGTGGCAAGAGTAGAAGTTTTGACCGTTGACCGGTTGACCGTAGAAATTGAGATTTAAAAGATTTAATTATTAATTAAACCTCAGCAACCCGTGTAGCTCGGATGGATAGAGACATGGTTAATAAGAGTGGAGGTCAGGGGTTCGAATCCAGAATCGTGCGAAATTTAGAAATTATTTTTTCCTTCTTTTCCACTTTTGAGATGTGGGACCCACATAAGGATAAGCATTATCCTTATCAAATGGGGAGTGGGTAGTTATAATACGGGAATATAACTTCCGTAAAGGAAGTTTTCCCTTTTAAAAAGAGGGAAGAATTTTAAAAGAAAGAGGAATTCTAAAAGAAGGAAAAAAAAACTCCTCGTTGCAGAAAAGATTAGAAGAAAGGAAGGAGAAGAAGAAAAT
>JAYJMB010014607.1:9750-32200 GCA_036873735.1 Pouteria campechiana
ATATATATATATATATCCAAATGAATATTATAAGTTTAAATTAGGAATCCTTTTTCTCTACAAAGAGATTATATCATTTAGTGTATAGCTTAGATTCTATGTAAAAATTTTATTACAATTATATATATATATATATATAATATTTTATTATATATATTAATATTAAAAATATCAAGTATTTTTCTTCTCTTAAGCTAATAGTGTATACTAAAAATATTTTATTATTAACACTTATTTTAAATCTTAAAATTTAATTTATATATTATATTATTTACATAATTCTTTTAAAAATAACTGGTGATGGAATTAAAGCATAATTTTTTTTATCATTTTTTGTCATTTATATAACAAAAATACTTTCATCATATTATAGCCAAACAAATATATAATGCCAAAAATACTTTTACTTTGTACTTTTTACTAAACATATTTTGTAAGAACACTTTTTAAAAAAGTACTTGAATTCATCAGTGGGGCCAAATAGGGCCTAAGCCATTCCACGCACTAACACGTACTCCAGGAAATCCAAGAACCCTTCACCACATAACCTCTATAGATGAGATAGAAGAGACAAAAAAAAACAAGGCTAGGGCTTATACCCCCATATGACGGTGCTGAAGATGGTCAGCCGATGATTACACAATCGCACTTTTCAATCATTGCACATGGCCAATAGTTTGCCTGATTACTTTGGTTTTGAGGGCATGTTACCATCACGATAAGCTGATGGGCAGGTAAGTCGATTAACATGTGATACCAGGGAAACATCTTCAAGGAGCTAACACAAGCAAGAAATCATACGTTCTAAACAAGAAAATGGCATCATATAATAATTCATGCTAACTATGAGGAAGTAGTGTCTATTAATCTGCTGATCCGACAGAAATCTGAGTCTTCCTCAAGAAACACAGGGAGTCTTCCTCAAGAAACACAGGGAGGCACCCTATCCATCAAAATCTGGGGTTTCTGAGGACCTGGTAAAATTTTTGCAGTATTTGCGGTCCCTCCTGTACATGCTTTACAAACTAGATAAAAACAAACCACTCAAGAACACTTCGATTTTACCCAACAACAGCTAATTTATTTGAAACTCCAGGAATATGTTTCTGGGGTGTACCTATATGCTTTCATCCATTCCTATCTTCAAGACGCAATTGGATATTTCTGAGGACTGCATGCCGACAGGCAGACAGCCCTTTCTGGGACATTTATGGCCCACTGATGACACAGACAAACGCAACAGATGGGGCTCACCCACTCAGCAGGAGAGCTAGATGAAGTGGGCTCCGCTGCAATACTCAATTTTTTGTCACCCAAGGAAGCGAAGTCTTGGAATTCCACAAAAGGCATTGTTTGGTAAAATCAGATTTCTCAAGGAACTCTGCTGCACATTTTGTTAACCCCATCAATCATGGAGCCAGCCAGATGAGTTCTGGTGAGTTGGGAATGGGTACCAAGGACCTGGTGCAAACCCCCGCATCTCCGCTTGGAAGCCAATTCGAGTGGTAGGTGGATCACAAACATTACTGCCACCCCTCAAAGGCATCTCAGGTATAGAAAGATCAGAGGTCCGAAGATTTGTCTCCTCAAGGCGAGGGGCATACCGCTGAGAAACTGATGTGTTATGTCTTGACATTTCAACCTCTGGTCTAGAGAGCCCAAAAGTGGACCGGGAAAGTGGAGCCCAGTTGCCTTCACTAGAATGCTGACTCATTGATTGCCAGCTGGCCTGAGATACATCATCACCCTCCTGCCGGCCATACAGATGGATCTGCTCCCGAAGTGTATCCAAATCTGAGCGTCTAAATGTCTTGACCAGTCGCTCAGCATGAACATCGCGACTGAAAGAATCAACATTTCTCTCCCTTGAGTACTCGGGAATGTGTTCTTCAAGGCCCCGAATACCATAAAAATTACCAAGGCCACCGTAACTGCCGGATGGATGTTTGTGGGTCCTGCTAGCAAATGGGCGCTCCATGTTGGATATGTACGCCCTCAAATCTTCTCGGGAAGCATTCTCCTGAAAGCTGGCCCATCTACTTCCAAACACTGCATGCTCCGAATTGGAGCACGAAATCCCAGGTTTAGGATGTCTGGGTCGTCTTTCACCACCAGTTGATAGGCCTCCTGGCATGTTCATCGCATCTGTTCTATTAAATGATGTACCAGTTGCTGAAGATTTCTCAGCCATTGCTTGTTTGAACTTCCGTTTTCCATTCATTTCCCCCATCTCTTCATCAACATTCTTCCTTAAATGCCCATGGCTTTCAGTGTGTGCTCCTCTGTTTCCACTGTCTTCCCATGTACACTGTTCAACTTGACCCTCATATTTTGGACAACCTTCTTTCAGCTCTTCAACCTGTTCAGTCTCTTCCAAAGATTCCACCTGATCATTCTGTTTGGGTGGATCATTTAAGAGTTCTGAGATTTCCATTTCAGAACCATCATCCTCCATTTGACCCAAAGACTGTCTTTTAAGTTGATCTTCTTCCATTGATGGCACTTGCTGAGCCTCATATATACGAGCTTGCTTATTAGCCACAACAAACTGTTGGGTTTGCTCTCCTGATATGTGTCCTTGCTCAATAGCTATGGCCCTGTGATGTGCAGTCCAGTCAGGGTGGCTCCAGAGATACAGCGGTGGAGCCTTCGCATTCCAATCCTCCACTTGCTTGTCATCCACATCCACTGATCCAGGAAAGTAGAAGGACTAAACAAACGAGCAGGTTTTTGTAGTTAGCCATGAGTGAAATGGTCATCTGATGCAATGTAATTGGAGAGGTAATCAACTATGCTAGACCAAGGGGTTTTTCAGGCTAAACAAATCCTAAATTGATATTATTAGAGCACTAATAGGATTTGAGAACACTTTTCACATGATTGTCACCCTCCAATGAATGTTAGGAACATCTCATAAGATGGCAGCCTATATCAGGAGATGAAATGGCCTAACTGTAAAGTGCAATTACCATTGCAGGGTCGAGCTGAAGACAGGCTATTTCTAATTCATCAAGCATCAATACAATTTCCCCCTTGTTTTAGGAAAGAAGGATCATTCACCACTTAAATAAAAATCAATAAGAATATAAAGAAAGGTTTTTCATCACACCTTGCCAGAGAGTAATTGACCATCCTTCCATATTAAATCATACGGATCTTTCTTCCTATCTAACCTGATTTGAAAAAAGCAAATGAATGGATATTCTTGTCTAACCTGATTATATAGAAAAAATGAATATGATGAAAGAGAAAAACATGCACATGAAATACTACCTCTCTGTTACCTCTGGAACAATAAGAATAAGGAGCTTCGGCTTGAATTCAAGAGCCTTGTTGATGAAATTATTTGCAAGAGATGCTTTAACTCCAAAGGGAGGATTAAGACCCATGATCTATTTTTTTTTTTTTTTTTTTTTTTTAAAAAAAATGAGGATTACGATATGTTGCAAGACTCAAGAATAATCCACAAGAAAGAGATAAATGGGTGGGGGGAGAAAAAGAAGAAAAAGAGAAAAGAGTAAAAATGCTTACCAATTGAGATTTATTAGGCAGCTCCTCTCTTCTAACTGACATCCAATCTCTCTTTTCAAAACAAAAATCATCCTGTGTAACAACAGTTCCAACCGCTAATTCAACATTAAAATTGAAAGAGGGACAGAGGGTTCATTGCAGGATGCAGATAAATCAGCTGGTGTATCACTTGACCTGCTAAGCTAGTTTTACATTCTCATGAAATGGCAGGGATGCACGTGATGCACAAATAAACTAAGTAGACTATTCTGCTTATATAAACTAAGTAGACTATTCTAAGTTCCTATATGTGCCACATGAGGGCATTAGCTCCAGATAGAATAATCCATTCTTGTTCATCATGCATCTAAATTCTTTAGCTGGTTCTCTCATGAATGGCTTGATGATAGTCAACCAGGAACCAACACAGGCTTCTTAGGGTTATCCTTGTCATTTCTCAACCCAAATTTCATGAGTTGGGTTAGATCCTGCCAAATTTAAAGCAACATCAATGCGACCTCAGCCTGACTTGTGGAGTCTAATCTTTTATCTTCCTCTTGCCCCTCTACAACCTTTTAACTAGAACCAACTCCTAACCAGTTTACTTCTTGTACTCTTAATATTAATTTCTGTAATCCAATTAGCAGAAATGCTTACGATATTGTTATCAAGGGATGAATCAATGCCTTGAGGAAGATATATTTTAGATATATCTCAAGGATATATATCAAATATTGATAGGTAATATTATAATGAGAGAGATCTTTAAAAAAATGTAAAGAGATAATGGCATATTCTAGACCAAAATTGCGTGATAGCAGGTTTACATTGTGCATAGGATGTATAGTTCAATGTAAACGGAGTATGATTGACTTTAATGTCTTGATATAAGTTCTAATGAAAACGATATGAACAAAAAAGGAAAAAAAAGAAATACTGTGTAGTAGATGCTGCAATAATCCACCTACATATCCAAATAGCTGCTCCCAAAGTTAAATAAATAAATGTCACTTGAATAAAAAATAAATTAAGTTCATTTTTTATAATCAGTTAAACAAAAACATCCAAATGTCGACAAAATGCTAGATCATTGTTAATCATTACACATCAATTCTTAAAACTTTAATTTTAAGTAAATTATGAGAAATCATCCAACTCATTGATATATCATCAAGAGGCAAGCAAAATATCAATCCTTATTAATCTTTTTCCTCCAACTCCCCAAAAAGACATTTGGAGATATTATCAATATCGCAATCATTGGTTACTAGCTGATGCTACTCTACATTTTATCAATTTAGCTACAGTCAATGCTTTGCAGCTAGAGGAAATATGCCATAAAAAGAAAAAAATTACCTTTGCTTGAATAAGGTCATAATTTTTAAATGAGCAATTCTTCCCAGTTTCATTAAGTTTGTCTCTCATTAAGCAACTGAAGTCATTAGATCCACAACAGAAGTCAACTATCTGTAAAAAGTAAAACAGATAATATTTAGCCCATAAATGAACATAAGGCAACAACTAAAACAGAACAAAAATGATAGAGACATGATGATTTTTTTGAGATATGCATTGAATCACATGTGGAATCAAACCCTCCAACACTGTTACCCTCAATTGCATTCTGCATAGGAAGGTGAGCTTCAATTTTCACTATTATATTCCAAAAATATGTAGACAGAATGAGCAGCAACTGAAGAATATAGCATGAATCATTTTTAACCAAATGAAGTAATGTAAGTTTACAATGAGATGACAAGAGGAAAAACTGTTGAGGAAATGGATGTTAAAAAGAGGTCCATTCTTTTCTCTACTTCCAGAAGTGCAAAGATCTATTGTATGTGAAAATTTTCGCTCGACATCAAAATATTCAATGTAGATGTGCTTGCTCGCCATAACATCCTGAATCTATGAACTAACAGGGATGCTAGATATGCAAGAAAGAAGGTTATCCTACAATTCAGGTCCTGTTTAAACCTAAACAAATGGGAAGAAATAGAGATGAGAAAAGGTAAATGAAAGGTTTAGAGATTTCCAATAACCAGTACAACAAAGTTGTTGGAACCTGGCAAGCCCATGTATTGCCAGGCCATAAGCACATCTATAAAATGTATAAAAACGGAGAACTGATGTTTCTGGTTTTCACTTGGCTTGTCCAAAAGATCACACTGAAATACAATCCTGTGTTCCTCCAACATAATGGCTTGCAACTACATCTTGGATTGGCCATTGAATATCAAAAAAATAGCAAGCATTATAATGCAAACAACAACAATGACAAAACTTGGGAGTTATACTGAGAATTTGTAGATAAGAGCTTCAAGTGCAGGCTCACTTAGCCAGCATTATAATTCTACGAAAATAAGTAGGATAAGACCTATAGAGTACATGCCATACACTAAAAAATAAGAGAAACATGAAAAACTCATATGAAACTCTTACCATGTCGCCACTTTTCACATACCAGTGCAGCATGTCAACTATCTGCAAATTGGAACTCAATACTGTAAGCAATCATCAATGATGCCAAAAACACATTCCAGTTGTTCAATCAGAATAAAAATATGAGAATGGTAAATACCTAATGCAGCCACATGAATGATAATATCAAGAGCCAAAATAACAACATGAGCACTAGGACATGAATATAAAAGAACAAAAAATGATATCGATGTCCCAATATATTAATAACAGAGACTATCCTAGCCATGCAACCATATTCAAAATATGTAGAGAATAAGGTTAGAAGAATTCCATATCCAAATGCTTGACTCAAGGAGCAAGCATGCTGAAGAGACAAGAAAAGTACAAATATAAGGATTAACAAATAAACCAGGCAACGAGTAAGGCTGATGCCAAAATTTTGAACAATTCTGGATGAATTTAATCAAAACTCTGACTTTGCTAGGCCCAACCCAGATCATTGCCAGATACATAAGAAAGGCACTGACATAGATCTAAATATATGCACAATGCTACGTTGACATATCACATGAAAATTTCATTTCTCCAGAACAAATATATAAAATCACACTGACCAAAAAGACCGCAAAAACCATAAAACATTAAAATCTATCTGATATGATAGTAGTATCGACATTGAGTCAGTGAAGTAGCTGCATACATATTCAACATAACAATTATTCAAGAATACAGACAAAACAAATAAATGATGCAACTTGCAAGAACAGGGGTCATCACAAAAAGTGACCCACATTTCCTAACTGCTAGCACAAAAACATTTGAGCAAATCCAGAAAAGAGGATGTTAGCATGAAAAAATTCAGGCTCAAATCAACAAGAGATAAGCGAAGGATCTCTAAAACCTGCACCAACAGGGGGCCTGCTTAAAAACTGAGGATGTCTACATCCCTTGGCCGCATTACCCAAATGTAGATAGAACAAGTTCCCCAAGCAATATAGGAGAATTTCACAATCCACATAAATGTACAATTTTTATCAAAATGACTTGCAAATTAATGTTGAATACCTGCCAATGCCAAAATGAAATACTTTGTTAAGAACACTCCTTGGAAGGAAAATAAAAATAAAAATTAACCCAACTGCCCAAAAGCAACCGCTGCTAAATTTGTCAAGATGTTTCCACTGAGTGGCAGTCCTTAATCACCTTTAACAGAATCTTGTTGGACTTCAGGACGATGTAGAACAGAAAATTATGATCAGACAAAAAGGAAAAGACCTAGGAAGAAAGAGGTACACCCTCTCAAATAGGAAAGAATAGAAGACCAAAGACAAAGTCAACATAATTCTCAATTCATCAACAATTTTACAAACCCTATAGATGTTACTTATGCTAGTTTTCTAAGTATGATAACTACTTTCCTTAGACATGACAGGCAGGTTGTGATTGTGGAGGCTCAACGAATTTCTAGAAGGGTATAGATTTAGAAACTAACTTTGTTGTCTAGAATTTTCCAGTTTTAATGCCTTATGATAAGCTTCTTCCATATTGGAGGGTGAATACAAGAGATCCCTTTGAACTCTATTCTAACTCCATTGATGAATTTAGCAACAGTTACCTGTTGTTCTTGATGGATGCCACTCAATATTTCTTGTCTCAAATTCATCCATTGATTCTATAATATCCAAGTCAGGACGACTATGAAGAAAAAGTCCACACAGATTGGGCATAAGGGAAGTCCTAACTCTGTGACACAATGCTCAAATTGGAAAGATAAGGACCCAAATCAAAGGCCAGAACATTTTAAGGTTCTAGAGCAAACCATTTGGTAACCAATTCCAAATAATCAGGTCTGTCTCAAATTGCAACAAATCTAGTTCTTTGAGGAACCATGAAAATGAATGTGCTTTCTAAAACTGAAGAATGAACAAGGGTTCTAAAACTGAAGAATGAACAAGAACTTACATCCGAGTATTGAGCGATGTAAGACAGAAGGAATATTTTGGAAGAAAAAGAAAGATTCTCTCAAAGAGTAAAAAGGGAAGAAAGGATTAAGAAAAATTGATGAAATTAGGGAAAAGAGTAGAAGATCAAAGAAAAGTAATCGAATTCTAAATTCATCAACTAGTCTCGAAACCTTAATACAAGCTACCTTATTCATAGGAAAGTGACACATGAAATAAAACCCTAATATAACTGCAAGTAAATAAAAATATTAAATAAAATAATAGATGCTACAATCTAAACCATCCATTAAGTTGATGCATGTTTTGATCACTTAATGCTTACATCAAATTCCAAATGAAGCAATTAAACATATAAAATGCCAAAAAAATCCCTAAAACATACACTAATTTTTTAATGCATTGATTCCTCCTATTCCATTCTCCATACCATATAGATATCTGTAACCTTTTAGATTTACATGAATGCCACAAGAAGGGACCGTGTAATGTTTTAAAGTAGAAATGAATGTCATAAAATGAGGGAAAAGAAGAAGAAGATGAAGGGTCTGTTTGGCCTGGCGGTATTTATTAAGCTCATTTAATAAAAAAGCGCAGTGAGAAAAAAGCTCCGAATTGGAGCTTCCATGTAAATGTAAAAAACCGGCTTTTATGGTTCCCAAAAGCGCAGTGAAATCAGCCAAACACTTAGGGAAGCACTTTTACGCTGTAAATGTGCTTTCAATGCCTGTGGAATGCAGGGCCAAACAGATCCGAAGAAAGATTGTAGTGATCAATGTGTTGGAAAGCTGCATGGAAAACTCTGTTCAATCAATCTGCTAAATAAAGTTATCCACTTATCCATGTTATTGGTTACATTGAATCAATTAACTTCTAAAAAGCATCTTCAGATAATTATACTGACAAAAATAGAGGCCAGGATGGATATATTTCACACACCAACCATTTATAATGGCACAGAGCTGACAACAATAACTACAAATCAGTTTGAAATGCAGAATTCATTTATTTGATATATACTCTTAAATAAAGTGGAAACGCAAGATGATTTGACCTTGCACGGCATTAAACAAGATCACTACTCAAGAACTACCTTTACTTACCTCTTTAAGTTTGTCTACTTTCGTGAAGTGGCGGCCGAATGATGTGTAGCGCATGCCATGGATAAAAGGTGCAAGGTAAACGTTAAGCTTCTTCTGCAGCAATGTAAGTAGAAACATGGCATAAATTAGAAATTTGGTATAAATTTAACTTAAGCACATAGAACATGTATGTACATATGTAATGAAGGATACCAATCCATGCTCATAATAGCAAAATTTGATGTAGATCAAGCTTACACTATATATGAATTTAACCTGGCACCATAACATAAATGGAGGAATCTATTCAATGGATAAACAGCACAAAAACAGAATTTCCAAAAGAAACTGTCATTATGGATAATTACCATGGCATCTACAAGAAACAATCAAAAGGTATACCGTATCTGCAGATAAGGCCATAGAAGGAAACAAAAAGGCCTGAAAACCAGGCATTGAGCTAGCTAGCAAAGGCAGGAGAATGCAGATTAACCAAGGAAGTTATATAGGATAGAACAGAAAACAATAACAAGATTCATACAAATAGCCTCAATTTTATCAGCATCTTATATGGGTGGTCACACCTAATTGCAGTGAATGAATCCTGAAGCATGAAACTCCAGATAAATATTAGTGCAAAATAGACCAAGAAAGATGGAATTGCATGACAGAAAACTTCTGAGATAGGAGGACAATACAGCAGACAGAAAAGGGTGTTCAGAGATGCTGATGGCCATCAAAGAAGCATAACAGAGGAACCACAATAACAATCCCAGCCATTAATTTTCCACTCTTTCCCACTTTTTTCCTCTCCACATGAAATCTATGGCAGATCTAATCCTTTGCTTGATCCAAATATCAAACACCAACTTAAGGTGGATTTGGTTAATAAAATATCTGATATCCATTTTTAAAAAGAATATGGACTCTCAGTTGTGACAAATATCACGGCAACTGCAACAGCCCTGTATTAGATGTTATATAATGGTGGATGGGTTGGCTGTCATGGCCAGCATTATTGTTACTGAAAAATTTGCAATAACAGGATTTGATACAAAATAAACTTCCACATAATAACATAGCATACATGTTAATTTTTACAGCATTATTCTATTAATGAAACTTAGAAGAAAATGAATTGAAAGAAAAAGAAAACTTAGACAGGGGTGGAAGAAAGTTTCAGGGAGAAACGAAAGAAGATAACAAAGATGAGAAGAACAGAGAGAGAGTGAAGGCCGGAAGAAGGCTCCGGAGATGAAAAGCTGGAAAGGGCTGAAATGAAGCACTGAGAGGAAAAAATAACAAGCCTTCATAGTTTCTTCTTTGGAAAGCTTCTTTATTTGATCGCATTGGCAGATCTGGATGACAGGTGCAGCAAGTATTGTCCTCTACCAAATGTTTCATCCCTATGAATGTCTCTTGACAGCAGTATAGGATATGCATTGCCAATTAATGTCTTGAATGTACTTGCTTTACTGTTGATGCTTTTCTATGTCAATGGCAGTAGAGTTAAAATACCCCAATAAGGCTTCACAAACTTGTGTTGGAAAAGCCTCAGATGTAAGAAACATGAAGCTGAAGAGCTTAATTCCAAAACAGATCTTATTAAAGCACAGTCTGTTCTTTGTCTGGTCATAAAAATAAAAACAGATTAGTCACCATTTTGGTGCCTAAATGCTAAAGTGGTGTAACTTTGAAGCAGCTTGAATTTACCATCATAGATAAGGCCTCCTCTTGAGTCCTGTATATCCGAGAATGTTTGGGGAAGAAATTATTATATGTTGTTGGATGAATTTTCATCTCTCCCAAGGATCTCTTATCATCCAAAAGGAGATGGAAGGGTTGAAAAAATAAAAAGTAAAAAGTAAAAAAAAATAAAAAAATAAAAGAGCGATATTGCGAGGATCATTATCAAGTCATACTAAATCATGGAGCTCGTACACAAGATATTGTAGGGATGACGAATCACCACGCTTGGGTCAATCAAATCCTAAATAGCATGGAAATATTTCTATTTCCTAAGCTTAGAAGTGTAATCAAGTAGATGCCAAAAATGATCGAGAAGTGGTTCCCTGAATCTGAACAGATGATGACAGGGTGAACAAATTCTATTCAGCGGCTTTGCAGATTTGTGCAGCCTCTTTGTGTGGCTCACTCTTGCGTGGTGGTGGAGAGAAATTAGTACTACTTCCTCATTAGGGGAAGCACTGTTGGTGAAGTTTGATGGCACAATGATACATGGGACATCCATCCCACCACAAAGAAGCGGCTCATTCATGTGGAGGTAGGATTCATAGGCATTAGAATTTTTTTCCAGTTCTCCATGATTAAGAAACAGAAATTAGAGCTACATTGTTTTTGGTAGTAATTTGTACAGCAAGATTCCATGCTGCCAGAAATTGGGCCCTACTTGATCATTGTTGCCAGAGAAACATTGAAAGATAGTTTGGGTCCAAAAGTTCAAACATTCAATAAAAGTCTGATCAAACGCAAGATATGTATGATATTCCTAGCATCTGAACAAGGGGTGCACAAGAATAAGAAGGTAAGAGCATCACCATTGTCTGTTTGATGGTCAGAACATTGTTTCAAGTTGTCTCAAGACGTCTAATTAAAAGCCTTATCTCGAGAATCTAAAAATATATTTATTATCAACTGACTACAGGAACATGGGATATATAAGTCCAGTGTTATTGCAACAGTGGAATCTGCATATCATCTTCTCACCCCCAGTCCAGCAGCCAGGTTCATTTGATCCTGTTTGTTGCTCAAATTTGACATTAAATGGATTTTTCTTGAAAAATTTTATGAGCTCATTTACGGACATGCACAACTGCATGGAACAACTGATTGGGGTTATAAAAATATATATATATATATATGTGTGAAAAAAAAACAAAAAATACTAACAACGTGAAGGAGCATTGTGAAGTAGATCATGTAATAGAAGATAAAGATCACTCCAAACAATGAGTATGGCATCAGAGATTTCTTGAGCAAAGCAAGAATAGCTGGCATCAAGAAAAATCATAGTGAAAATTTGAAACATTGAGTTGAATCCTCTAGATTGAATTGTTAAGCACCACTTATGCCACATTTTGTGGAAGCTCCAATTTTGATACAAGGTCCACTAAACTAAACTCCAAAATCCAGACGGTGATGGACTCATTTTCTGGTTGGAAGACCCACTTCTCCTCATGGATGGGAAAATCATTTACACATTGAACTACACCACTGTTCATTCTCAGCTATATTCCTCTACTATTGCAAGTATTAGCATTATAAGATCCAAAAAGTGAGTGGTCAAGCAAGCCACAAGATCATCACTCTGAATTTAAGAAACACTGCATCATGGTCATCACGTCGTATCCATATTGTGTGGAATAGTTTCTAACAGAGGAAATAAAATAGCAAAGGAACAGATTAATAGTCATGGCTTGGAAAGCAGTATATCTACTGTGCAGTAGGAATAGAGGTGAAACCTAAGTTATGACTCAATATATCTAAGAGAGAGCACCATTGGACAAAATGGTTAGCACCTTCCACTTAATTATTTGATGGAGAATTCGAGGTTCACAAACAACTTTGGCATCCTCAATGCTTCCTCCCTCTTCTAATTTCTTTAGAGCTGTCCGAACAGCCTGTAAATAGAAAAAATGCAAATACAAAAACTACTGAGGACCAACTTAAAACAGCCATGAAACACAAGATGGAGACCAAAGGTACAATGATAATGTGATATGCCACCATTAGATGGATTATCTACCTCAACAGTGGCCTCCACCTTTCCTTCTGTAATTGTCTTGTCCACATATCCAAAGGAACATGCATGCGTAGATGGTCGCTCATGCTTTGGCATGATGTCTTCCAGTATTATTTCAGATGATATCTTCTCCATCAAATCATGTATCCTAAATTCCAAGAAGATTCAGAACATGCAATCAGCATAATGCCAGATCATAAGCATGAAGAATTTGAAATTCAACCTCAATTTGCTGCCAAAAATAAGACTGAAAGTTGACCTTCCCACCTGGAGGCTTTAGAGCCCTTCCTAGGATTATTGGCATCTAAAAGAGGTTCCAGCGTTCAGCTTAACATTGACAGAGATTGGTCCACTTATGGGATGTGAGACAAGTCACACAACAAGGATCTAAATAACAAGTACCTTTTGCAATTTGACAATTGCATTTAGATTCCAGAAACTCAAACAATTCAACACAATTATGAAGAACAGAGTAAAGAAGAAATTAAACAAATTTACGTTGCCACTGAAAAAGATCATGGCAATGAAATCCAAGAAAAAGAACCAAACTAGACTGAAAAGGAAAAATTATTCAAGTCCATCAAATGCTTCATGCAAGGGCCTTACTTCTTTTCTGTCTCAACTTCAACTAGGGGTGCCAAGCAACTTAGTTTTTTCTTGAGTGGGGATGCGATCTTCTCAGGCTTGCTGGAGGATGTGACTTTTGGTTTAGGCATGGTTGATTCCATCCCCTTGCTTTGGACCATAATTGTTGGCGTCTCTCTAACTGCTACCCAGCCCTCCTTTGTAGAAGATGATCCCTCCACTTTTAGCAATTTAGGCTTGATGCCATCCTTCAAAGGCTTTTTGCAAACGTCAAGTGTTTTGGATTTCCTCAAGGTATCAGCTCCTTGGCTGGCAAATAGCTTTTCTCTCTTATTTGGAGAATCAGACCCATTCATAGCTGCAGAACCCTTCTCTACCTTGTTCAGTGTTCTAGCGGCAGTCTCAGAAATTGCACCTTTCCTCTTTACAATAATCTTTCCTTTAAATGATTGCAAACTTGAAGTACAGGGGTTTTTCTTTTCTACATTTGGAAATTTTATGTGGTTTCTTATTGGTGTCTTGAGTTCTTCAGAGATCTTATGCCTCCTGATGAAATGGAATATTCATTCATAAGTAATTCACTATGATTCAAAGACAGATATTGACAATTCAAGCATTTAAACGGCAATGAAACTTACAGGCAATAGATCAAGATACGATTTGGCATTAGACCTTCCCAAGCCCTCTGACTGTTAGTTGCATCAGGAGAACGGATCTTGCTGCTCAGCATTACTCAAACATAGTAAGACAAAAATGCAGGCAGTGTTTCCATATGAATGGACATTAGGAACTATTTAACCCTTGCATGAGAAAATGCA
Source organism: Pouteria campechiana (assembly GCA_036873735.1). Classification (NCBI taxonomy): domain Eukaryota; kingdom Viridiplantae; phylum Streptophyta; class Magnoliopsida; order Ericales; family Sapotaceae; genus Pouteria; species Pouteria campechiana. The sequence goes on from JAYJMB010014607.1 coordinate 23,894, forward strand.
TTCCCAAGGCCAAAGTATCTGCAAGGATGATTGGGGTAGCAAAATGTCTTGCAGATATTATCCTACACATCTGAACTACTTATTCATCCCTCCGATTTTCTGTTCAATGCATATTCACGAGCTATCTATCCAAGGTTAGGAGTACTCCACAGTGAAATCTAAATACAATTGTTCATCAATTATAAGGCCTATAAGGTCTAAAGACTCTAACCCAAAGTCCAAAATTCCTAGCATCACCACAGGGAATTGTTCATCAACCATAGGTGTATATAAATATATGCCTATATGGGTAATATTTGTATGCAACTGGTCACACCGAAATTTTCTATGCAACCTTGTCATTTGAATCCATTTTGATGTTTTCATTAGATCAAATCCAACCATCAAGCTTCAAATGATTTAACACTATTTTAATATGACCCACATGAATTTCCAAATAAGGTGATTTGACACTCATAGTTAAACATATAAAAATAAATAATATGGTTGGTTTAATCTAATCAAAATATCATGATGTGCTCAAATGGAGAGATAGCATAGAACATTTCATTGTAATCTGTTGCATTCAAATGTATGTACATGATGTATTTGTGTGTGTGTGTGTGTGTGTGTGTGTGTGTGTGTGAAACGATTCTATGAAACTGATTTCACAATAAGCATTTGTAAAACCTTTTAGTTTAGGCCCATATTGATGATTAAAAGAAAATCCAATACGACCATAAATTTTATTGTCACTTATTTAGCTAGGAACCTCAAAATCATCCCAATTAAAGATTATTACAGACCACAAAATCAAAATCATATCTTGATGATTAAGAGAAAATCCAATATGACCATAAGTTTTATTATCACTTGTTTAGCTAGAAACGTAAAATTCATCCCAATCAACATTTGTATAGATCACAAAATCAAAACGTTTAAGGATGAATACAAACTCATTAAAAATTGCATAATTGATCTATGAACCCATAAGCTTTTAATCAAACATCCTTCCCTTTGAAAATATTTTTCTACAATAGATGAATGACTTTGTAAAATTTCATAGCATTTAATGCTTAAGTAGATAGATCTAAGTAATTTTGTTATTTTATATACAATTTTATACTTTTAAAAACGGTTAGGCCCACACAGGTATCTGATCAAGATGACTTTGAGTATTTCAGCCAAAACGTTTATAATAAATATAATGGTAGGATTGGATTTTCTTCAAATGATCAGTATGGGCTTTAAACTAAAAAGTTTCACAAATGCTTATTGTAAAACCAGTTTTATATTACTATATATATATATGTATATATATATATAATCATCTGTCACTCAAAATAAGAACTTTTGCAGATAACTACAAGGTACCTACTTAGGCAGACATTTTCTGTGGTATGCCCGTGGACAGCGTCTACATATAGCAAATTGCAAATTATAAACATCTACTTTTTCTGCTTCTTTGCATCTGCAACATCTATGAACAGGGCAAGTAAATGACTCTCCAGAAACAATTTGTTTCCTATGCTCTTCTGCTTCTGCTTCATTATCTTCGTGAAGCAATTTAGTAACACACTCTGGATGATAGAAATGCCCGCATGTTGCAGAAACACAACAAAAGACCTGAATGAGCAGAACAAACATGTCCCTAAGTTAATAATGCAAATGCAATACACAAAGGCAAATTTAGAAGAAACCCAATCTATTTGAGATAAAGCTATGAGTCTGTTAGGAAGTATGAATGACAAAATGGGAAAGATGGTCATGCAGGGAACCCAAAAAAAAAAAGTGTTAATATACAAGTATTAACATAAAATTTTCTGCAATTATCAAAATTTGCCACAAGTTAATTTTAGTTCCAACTACTGACAATAAACAACCATTTTTTATTTACCAATTGACATCTAGTAACAATACCACTTTGAATAAAATTAGAAAATAGATTGAACAATGAACAAGTTAAGGAAATTTTGATGGAATGCATCAAACCTCTGCACCAGAAGATGCATCTGATGAGCCCAATTTCCCGCATGCAAAACACTGGTGCTGTTTATATTGGCAATTTGGGCAATAAAAATTCTTAACAGCCTGCAGAAAAATCAAAATTGACTAAGTTATCATGTTCAGAATTTGGATAGGACAGAAGGGATAAAAAGATGGAGAAACGGGATAGCTGCATTGCAGTGCCTACTTGTACTTCAGCCATAGACATTCCAAGAGATTTGCAATTGGACTCAATACCAGCATCTTTAGTTGCATGAAAGGACCTCATGCACTTCCCTTCACAACTGTGTCAAAAAGTATAAGCTTGCCTTTAACATATAGGGAAATAAGATAACAAATAAACTACTGACAAGGGTAGCAGTGGCAATTCCAATTAGTGGTGAGCAGCTTAGCTGCCTCAGATTACAAATTAAAAATATACAATATAAAAAATTGTTGAAAAAACAGTAAAATATCTCACTTAGGATTAAGGTTGAATTTCTTTCCCCTAACCCCCCAAAAGCATTTTGTTATTTGTACTGAATATCATAATCCCAATGTCCTGAATTTGGTATTCCCTTTTTTCTCAAGCAAGTAACAAATTTAATGGTCAGAAGCCAAGGAGGTGAAAAGCTTCATCCGATACAGATGAGAAATCACCCAAACATAGTTTCTACTGAATCGGGTATGGCAAGCAAAAATGTTGCATTAGCATTCATTTTGGAATAAAAGTGTAAAACCTCTAGAAAGTATCAAATTCCATGTCAAGAGGTACAATGGTGACCTCCTAGAGATTACTCTCCAATGGATCAGGTTTAGCAAACAAATGCATGGCATCAGTATTCTTTCTGAAATTTACACAAAGCTCAAAAGGATATTTTTCTAGTCTAAACATTAGATGGCTACCAACAACTTCATATACTATCTTCCTCAGAAATTTCCTTGTACCTCATGTTTTCTAAATTCTTTATTTACAGCTCCTTGCCAAGCCTTAAACATAGCCACTAGAGTTCATTTTCCACCCTAAATCATGGTTATAGAATGGGAAATATACATACATAGACATTCACGTATTTATGCATGCAAAAATGCAACAGAAAAGGAAGAAGAGTAATAGAACTGCCAGATATCAAGTGTACCATAAGAGTTCGCCACCATTGTCACAAATGGCACAAACATAATCGAACAAATCAGACTCTCCATCATCATCACCACCATCATCAAATTCTTCATCATCATCAACAATAAATTTCATTTTTTTGACATCTTGAACAGTGTAAACATCCTGTTGAAGCAGCAAGTTAGAAGATGATTCCATTTATAAATAAAAAGGACTCTAACATGGTGTCCTGCATTCGCAGGATTGCGGGGAAACACTGCTAAACTCTGGCTTTCTATTCTATATAACAAACAATTATCATTATATTAACAGCCATGAGGAATCAACACAAGTTGTGAGGAGGGTAGACTACCCACACTAACCTCATTAAAGGTTCTCTTCTTGGGATCCTCCAGAAATTCACGAATGAACTGTTCAAAAGAAAATCATCATTACCACATGGCCCATGCATATAATATGCCCTTGTAAAATAAAGAAGCCACACACCCAGCAGTTCTTTCTAGAATAAAGATAAAATTTGTAAAAGAAATTCAAAGCCAAAGTCAAGCAGAAGAAACAATATTGTACTAGAAAGAAAGTGTTCTTGAAATGCTTAAAAAACTTAAAAGAAAATTATGCTTCCCAATGTTCTCCACAGCATGAACAAACCATGAAGGCACATTGCATAGAATTGCCATGAATGTGTCAGTCGTCATTGCTGCATAAGCAAATCTGCATTGAATGTGAATCCCCTTCTCACTATTTAAGTGAGAAATGACAATTCTTCAGTGCATGATCTGGGCAGCAATAGTGACAGCTAGTTTAAACTTTAAACTTTTAAATTTAAATTGCAGATCTTAGATTCACTCAAAAACCTATCTGTGGTAATGAAATGATGAAACCACCACTGACACCTTCAGCAGTAAATACAGTATGTTACTATTGATCTCAGAAGTATTGGAAGCAAGGCTTTAAAAGCCTCACTGAACTGACCAGTTAGAAGTAGTTCAAGCAGGGCTGGTTCCTAACAGTCTGGTTCAGTGCAAATAAGGGCCAAAGTTAAAAAGGAAAAAAAGAAAAAAGAAAACATGGCTGAACCTGGTGCACTAGGCAGTTCATGAGTTCATGTTTCAGAATAATTGAAAAAACCTAAAAATCTGACTGGACCAGCCACTTAGAACAAATTCAACCAGAACTGGTCCCTGAGGAGTCTGGTTCTGTGCAAAAATGCTCTAACTTTAAAAATCAGCCACCCTGGAGATCTGGCAGTTCATGCTTCTAGTCCAAAAAGATCGAAAAAACCAAAAAGTATTCTCTGCTGTCTGCTTAGTAAATCTTCTTGAATCTCACCATAAGGTGGAGGGTCCAAATATTGCTAAGGATGCTATGATAACTATTTGTTTCTCATATATTATATATAATAACAACATTTCAAATAAATCTTTTGGATCAGTTCAATGCACAGTCAGGTTCTTACAACATTCATTAGAAGTGCATCCATTCAGCACTTCCTTTAGCAAGGACAGAGATATCACGAAAATGACTTTGATGTTTTCTCCAGTTCTATTACAGTATCTAGTGAGAAGGAGACAACTGAGTAAAAATATGCCCAAAGGATTCAATTCAACACCAGCCAATGACATGGGGCATGTGGAGAATGAAACTGTAGAGTTAATACACTGAGAATTATGTCTATAAGGAGAGATGCCTATAAACCTTTGATTCTGCGACTGCTTCATCTGTCTTTGCCAAAGCTCTAATCAGAGGAAGGTGGCACAACAGATCATTCCGAGAAGGTCTGACCTCATATGAGCTGCAAGTTACAAAGTAATCATCAAAAATAGGAACATAAAACAAAGAATTATCTATAAGAGTGACTGACTGAATTATGGGGAATCCTTTTCATACTATCACTGAATTCAAGAAGGGCTAACAGGAATTATAAAGAAGTTTGGAGAGCCAAAATTTGTTCCTCCACTAAAATTTAGACCCCCAACCGACACACAAAAATGTCTAGCTTGAACTGTAGCTGATGCACTGTATTCTGAGATGCCCCAAGAAAAGGATTTCATGAAGCAACATACATTTATCTACATTCTTGCACTCATTTACTCGTACCAACTCAAAAGCTAAGGCTGAAGAGGAAAGTTTGTGACCAGTGGACAGATTAAGCAAACATTTTCCTTTCAGTTATTTAAAGGCCAACACCATTTTTTTTTATGGAACCTAATCAAAAGCCCATATAAATCTCCATTATTATTTGAACAGCTATGGTGGTGGTGGTGGTGGTGGTGCGCGTGTGCGTGTGTTAGTGGGGGTGGGGGCGGGTGTTGATGATGATGATGATGATGAGACAGCATTGGTTCCGAACCTGAAAACTGTCCTCAAGTTTTCCCAGTGTGCTGCATCAGATGCTTGTGCATTCTTCTTTGCAAAATGAACACAAAAGATGGTCATTAAGACTGTCCTGATTGTATCTTCAAAGCATTTTCTCGGCTTCTGAAGCTTTATCCAGTAACCTTCCTTCGCAAAAACTGAAATATGAGGCAGGTCATCCTCGAGATCCAGTTTCCATTCAACAACCTCTTTGCCAAGAGTTTGCAGCCCACCATCAGTGACACCATGCAAGAATATCGACCTTTTTGTCCCATCTAGACTTGCCCCATCACCCAATCGCATCGGCAAAACACAAAATGAAATGGGTTCCTTTCTTTCATCTATAAAGTGGTAATGTGTCACATACTGTGGCAACTCTTCCTCATCGTCTGAAAAATCCATAATTCATATATCCAATTCTCTGACAACCTACAAATTTTAAAAGAAACATCATCACATACACCATAATTATCAGATCACCCAAAATCAAATCAAAAACCATGTGGAAAAGTCAAGAGTTTTAAAGAAACAAGAAGTTGAGGCAAGGCATTGTTTGTATCACCAAATATCTGAAACCATGAATTTTAAATACTCACTCAAGAGTTTGGTTGAGAAAAAATCCTGTTCATCTGTGATTATGAGAACTTCCCGTTATGAAGAGACACTAAAATCTACTCTGACCTTTTTCCAAAATCAACATAATATTTCTGAGATCTCTCTATTATCCTCCTTCCCTTTTCTTCCCCCTACCTGATGCATAATTCTAATTCATATGGCCCACAACTTTGCTATTTCATTAGTGAAACCAAACACTTAAATTCCAGAGCCAAACGATGTCAAATCATTCAACCATGCTAAAGCACAGATAGCAATGTAAAACCTCCATAGCATTTAGCAAACTCAGGAATACAAACGAAACAAACAAGCATGAGAAGACATATATATGAGATCCATATGGAATGTCTACAACCAGAAATTTGCAAAATCATCGGACACTTGAGTATCACTAATATTTTAAAAAAAAATAAAGTTATCTAATTTGGGGCGTTTTCCATTTGCAAATACAAGAATCTGCAACATGAAACTTACAATACCAACATGCAGATGCATGGGCAGCCTAATACCACAGATTCCACAACTAGCCATGCAGAATCACAGAATGTAGGCCCCACCCGTGACCTGGGAAGAAGAACAGACGCTGCAACGCATGCTACTACGCCAACAAGCAACTACTCGAAATTCCCAAACACATCACCAAATTTCGAAAAAAAAAAAACCGGAAAAAACGAAAATTAAAGCCGCTAGTTCAGATGGAAAATGCAGCGCTGGGAAAAACAGCGTCGTAGGCTCCAAACCACAGCAACCGTTACCTGAGCGCGACAGGGACGACGAATTTCTTCTCTGGGGAAGATGGTGAAGGAAGGAATGTCCGTTCTCAGCCCACCAGCCGCGGGCTTTTCAATCGCGGAGAAGAAGGCGCCGCTTCTCGATTTCGGCGAAAGAATCTCGGTTGGGCCCACCAGACATTTACGTCGGCGGTCCGTCGATGATCATTCCGTCGCGATGCAGATGCGATCGACGGTCTGGATGAAGCGCGCGAGCCGCGGCGATTCCTCCTACGAACCTACGGCCGGGATGGGATATCAAACCGGTGTGGCCCACCTTAGCACTTTGAAGCTTTTGGTACGGCGCCTGTTGTATGGAATGGGTCTGGGGTATGTGGTTTGGTGATCCGCGAGTCATGTGGATGGTTTTGAATGCAAACGGTTGCAGGGTGTTCCACGTACGCCTTCGATGGCGGTGCCGTGCGCTGACGCTTCAAGTTAAATTCCATGACTTTTGGAGAACATCCTCCGGCGGTGTATGGTTTTAGCAAACTATTTTCTAATGTCACGTGTACGTATTTTACCGACCTTACCTTTTTCTCACTATTCTGTATTTTTCAATAATACGCACCAAAGAGGGTTATGATTTTAAATTTTAAGCAACCGAGTATCAACAAAATTAAAAAATAATTTATAAGACATATATAAAATTTCCCGGACTTGTTATAGTCTATATCATAGAATGTTGAGATAGATGCACAGTGACATAAAAAAATTAAATTAATAATAAAGCAATTCGAGATAATTTAAAGGTATAATAAATAATAATAGAACAAAAAAGTAGACTTAAATAATTTAATTTAGTGGAACGAACAAAAAAAATGGAAGATGAAAATAACATTTTCTTAGAATGATTAAGAAATATACCAGACAATATCAACTTGAACGTTGCAATAGTATCCAATGATAATATTAATTATTATTACTTAATATTGCTTTTATTTATTTTGCAATCAATGTCTTCAATAGCATCAATTTATTTATGACAGGTACACTTACACATTTTATACATCATTATCAATATACTTATATTTTTAAAATGTCAGCAAAACACGGCTAAAAATTATAAAAAGATATATTATTGTACTAATAATGTTATTCCACGTATCCTCAGCAATCTTTTTTTATATACAAAATTTTTCTATTTATCTTAATAACTTCCATGTCTTTCATTTTTAAATTCCATTTTTTCTCTTTGTTTCTTAGTCCACTTATTTCTCTACTCGATTAAAATAAAATAACTTATGTTTCATTTAATGTTTCATTCTTTTCTATTTTTATTTATTTATTTTTTTCACTCATTACTTGAACGCTTTCTGTGGCTATCCGTACATTCTTCGCCAGCTACGTGCTTTTTCTTCCTATTATCTTTATTTTTTATATATTTATTATACTATTTTATCTTTTATATATTATTATATGAAAGAATTTATTACTTTTATTTATTATCTTATATTATTTTTTTACACGGACCGAGACCGC